>JBBPKY010000033.1:0-74766 GCA_038089495.1 Xerocomellus dryophilus
GCTGAAAACCAATATCGCGCACCAACGCCTTCACCTCTTCTAGATCCAGCTCCATCGACGGGTCGTTTGTGTTGTTCTTTTCAAAGTGCTACAACAACAGGCTTGCAAAAGTAAAAATGCAAAGCAAAGGGGGCACTCGAACGAAACGAAAACGTCGTGGCACGTGTTCTAGAAAGCGGCGTATCGGGATTGTTCCAAACGCCACCTGGCGCAAGGATGTGATGAATGACACGAAGGTAGTCAATGTTCTTGGCCTGCGATCAGGGGTTGAGTGGGATCGTGTGTGATTTGAGATAAGCCCTTACGGTATCGATGAGAAATAGGTGAGCACGGCGTCCTATTGTCCAGCATGCGGTACGCCCTCGTCCGAACTGACGATTGTATGCAAAGAGTCGGCGTGGGGGGAGGATGGGTGCGTCGATCTCCTAGAGTTTGCGTCTGTAGCCTATCGCATCGAACAATGCCTTGTCTGCGTGGAGAAGCACATACAGATCTTTTCGGCGACGAGTGTGGTGGTCAGCTGTGAGAGACGGCGAGCAGGGGTTAGTGCGTCAGGACTATTTGGACGAAGCCCAATTTATCGAGCACTGAGTGTACTGTCGAAACATGGCGACGACGTTCGAAAAGTAAGCTTGTTCTTCTGCAATGTCTTCTTCCGAGAACTGGGGCGACATCGTATGGTCGCAAGCAAAAGGTGTTTCTTAGCCACGTGGGTTTATTTGTTTCTAAAGCCCTTGCCAAACAAATATATTCAACATCTTCCCTCCCCTTATCACCACCACCACGGTACCCCTATATCTCGCTTCCAGAAATCAAGACTTCCTGACGAACCTTTACATGTGCGTGTAATGAAGAAAATGCGCAGTCCATGCTCTGTCGCTTCCGCGAAGCCCAATCGGCAGATCTGCGCCTCGGCACCCGCGCAGACAAACCAAGATGGCCAACCACAAAATGGGAACGCTGGCGAAACACAATCTCTTTGCGAGATCAACAAGCTGTTGCGCGAAAAACTACATTGGGAGGACCAAATCATCGCGCTCGGAGCTGGGAGTTAAGGGTGGAACGTCGCCATACTTGACGACGATGGCAAGGAAGTGCCTACCAAAGGATACAACTTCGTCCCCTCCTCTCTCCTCCGCGTCTGCAAAACCAATCTTAGTTCCGCCAGCAACATCCCGACCCGGATTCTGATGATCACGACACCCGTTAGTCGATCCCTACTACTACACCTTTCCTTGCATATCACAAGCATACGATTCCGCGCATGCTCATGCTCATGATGAATCGAGGGGTTCAGAGTGACTCACCATCCGCGTCTCAGGTGAGCTCCTCCAAATCATCTTTCTCTAGCGATGAAAAAGAAGAGCACTCGCATATTATTTCTCTGATCATGGGAACCTCCTAGACTACTCGATAAACTAGGGTATGCGACACTCGTAGAGACACTTTCTGGGGCCATGCTACACGACCCTCCAAGCGCTCACCATCATGTGTCCGAGACGCTTGCACCCCGATGTACACGAGATGAGCGTTGTTGCTCGCTTCACGATCGAGATGACGTCAAGAGAGATCAAAGCTAGTACGGACCCTCGGGAACGTATTGAAAAATAGCCTGTGTTGTCCGATATCACTTCCCGGAAGCGGAGGACGTCCTTTCTCCTTGATGGCGCGCCTACAGGACACCTCGCGAGGATGCAGGGTGTGACGAAGAGCTTTGGCGTGCCGGTGGTGTTGATGTGTTTCCCACGTGGACGTAGGGGCAAGCAAGAACTCTGATGGCGCCTGCTCAGGTAAGATTGCCTCCGCAATCAAAACAGAGCTCGGACAAAGGGGGTCGCGATTCCACGAGGCTCAAGTGGAGTCCGTCGATTGTCCTCGTTGATCCCTGAGGTGTAGTAATCACGTCACATGGAGGGGCAGTTGGCGTTGATGTGGGATTCCCGGAGCCAGTAGAATTTATTGGCGAGGCATCTGCTGCCGTTGTCAGGGTCAAAGAAATCGGTGCTGGGGAGGGGGTGGACTCCGATGGAGGAGTTGGATGGGGAGCAAGTTGCAATTGGTCATCAGCGATAGGAAAGATTTAGCGGGAGAAAAAATGGTAACTAGCGATGATCCGTGGACTCGAATGCTTGTTTTTATCTCGCTGAGATTCATTCACACGTGCGAACGTGCTCCATCGAATTCGATGATTCTTTGTCTGAAGCACGGTAGCATTCATACCACGCATTTCGATTCGATGCAATACACGACGACCGTCGAACGCGACCTTGTTCATACGAAACTAACATACAATTACAACGCTTTCCTCGCCACATCCCTTTGAGCTTCGGGCGACGCTCTAATCTGGACCAGGCTAGCGAATGAAGTTAAACCGCTGGCTTGGCAGCGGAATCTCGATGAAGTTGACACTGAGCTGTGGCGCAAAGGGTGTAAGGCATCCTCATCGACAGAGGAGACCCAGGCGTGGGATTCTTCACAGTCCAGCCTCTGGTCGGAATATAATTGGGCTGGGTACCTCGATCCTGCCGTATCGTAGTTTGGATGTTAGGGATGACATACTACAGCGAAAGCCAGACAGGCGCTAACGTGTAGGGTCCACCATCTGGTCCTGTGGGTCGGATGGACCACAAAACTGGGGGGGGGGATTGTCACTTCCAACCAGGTTCCCATCATCGTCCTGGGTGAACAGAAGACGTCCGGCTACTTCTACGGTCAAAATGTAGTTCCCGTCCTCGTCCTTCTGGACGGTCCACTGCAAGAGAGCGAAGTTCCATTCCGCAGATGACTCCATCGTACGAAAAAGGAAGACTGGGAGTTGAATGGACGACAAATGTCGTTGGGGCTGAACAAAAACCAGTGGACTTACAACATTGCTGTTGCCCTCCGTGACGACGGGTTTTACGGGTGCAGGACTATCATCCACGCCGATGTTTGGTTTGGGATCTACAGCAAGTTGGATCCAATATAGTCCGCTTTCAGGACCACTCATCGTTTTATATATGTGGGTTTGGAATGTGGGTTTCTGAATGCAAAAGGCGTGGATGCGCCCCAGCCTTTCGTGTTCGTTTCTGGGGTGGCGCGGCCTCGGCCGATTCCAATTATTGTGTACTCTCCCAACCGCAGCCCATCATGAAGGCAAAGCACGATTGGTCGAAGATGACAGATAACGAAATCGAGGGTGTCCATGCAATGATGAGTCTAGAAGTGGCGTTCAAACGTTCATTGCTGTCAGTTGAATTTCAATCGACGATATCCCCAACGAGGCAAACATCGGGTTGTTCCAGAGAATAACGAATGCTTCGAATGCCTCGTTGCTGTTGCCCCTCACATCGAGCCGTAACGCATAGCCAACTGTGGGGATGTAACGCGGGGCGGAGTAGAGAAACATCCTTGACAGTTGCGATCTGGTCTTGCTCGGCACCCAGTCGAGAATCTATTGAACATCTAGTTCTGACGGAACTTCGAGCAAGGCCATCGCACAATCAGTGATACCCCAACTAATTCTTTATCTTCGGGCGCCTAGAGTTTGAGCGAAATAGTGACTGACAAGCTGAGATTGACGACCCTCATCAGGCTGTCAAAGGCACTAAAACTAGTTGCGGTTCTAGGGTGGGCGATCGATTTTGAACGAGATGAGATAACCTGTGTTGAGAACGTTCAGAATCGTCCTGGTGCACACACGTCCGAAAAAGGAGAATGCATCAATATTTCGCCCACCCTGTCACTGATAGTTGAAACGTCTTCCAAGGGCTTATCAATGAATCATCCCGGTTACACCAATCTGATCGCCATCGATCGTCGCACGGTCGTTGGCACTCGACAGCTACACAACTGACCGCATCATCAAGTGACGTACCTGGAAAAAAGAGGTCTCTCGGGAACGTGCGACACAAGAGAAAATCAAATCAAATCCAGAATCGAGGAAGCGACTTGCTTGGCTATACTGACGGACAATGCGCGTTTTCCGTTTCCCGGGAAGGAATAAGGGATGAGAAAAGTGAAATTTATCCCGTGGTCCGACCGACAACTAGAACTAAGCGGACTCGGCGTCCTTGGTCGCTTTCCAAAACGCAGCCTTGTAAATATACCCGAGCATAGACTGATCGTTGCTCGTATAACTCGTCTCGATCGTCCGCTCGTCCTATCGACGATCAAGTCAATCCAACCCGTGGCAGCCATGGAGTAAAAAACAGACGCACGCTCAGCCGAAAACCCACCTCACGCACCAACGCCTTCACCTCTTCTAGATCCAACTCTATCGACGGGTCGTTGGTGTTGTTGTTTTCAAAGTGCCACAACAACGGGCCTGCGAGACACAAAGGCAAGCACGAAAACGTCATGGTACGTGTTCAAGAAAAAAGCGTACATACCGAGATTGATCCAAACGCCACCTGGCGCAAGGATGCGATGGATGACACGAAGGTAATTCACGATGTTCTTGGCCTGCGATCAGGAGTTGAGTGGGATCATGCGTGATTTGGGATAAGCACTCACAGTATCGATGAAGAAACAGGTGAGCACGGCGTCCCATTGTCCGGCATGCGGTTCGCTCTCGTCCGTGTCCTCGGCGCCATATATCTCCTCAAAGTCGCCTGCCGTAAGGTTGTAGCAGGGGGAGATGCAAACAAGAGAGTGGCGAGCGCGTACCAGCTACCAAGGAAAAGTCGGATCCGGGAGGTAAATCGGACGGGAGGACGTCGGGGATTTTCACGGGTCGAAGCAGTGCTTCTTTGCAAGGGATGTTCGAAAACGAGTGGACGTACGGGTATATGGTGTGTTCCCCGATCGACTCGGTCCTTGGTCATCGGTTAGACGGAGTCGGTTGTAGCAAGCTCGGAAGCGTACTTGTTGAGGATGAGGTACGAGGAAAGGAGCATGTAATGAGAGAATTCGTTTCCTTGAGAAGCGAAACCTGGTGGTCGGTGTCAGTATCATGCGTCGAGCGTGGATAGTGGATGCGCTCGACCAAGCTTCGCTATGTCATATGCCAACCTCCCCAGACCTGCTCCAGGGACGAGGACTCGGATCGTTCGCCTGCAGTCTCCAAGTCAACATCTAGTCCAGTCCCACCAGAAAGCTCTGATGTGACCTGTCTCGACCTTCGAAATATTCCTCGAGGGCTCTTTTCATCGGCTCGTAGCACGAATCACGCTCGGCTTTCCCCTGATGACGCATCGATGACGGACGGCGAACAATGGTCGGATCACGAAAACACGCACGTCTTCACTCCAATCGCGAACGAACTGCTTGAGGGTGCTCCTCAACTTGTCCATGTCAAAGTCCGTGGCTTTGTACCTCGCCTGTCCCTGTCCATGCTGTTTTCTTGGGTCCGTCGTTTTCACATCGTTGGGGTAGTCGTGCGGGCGACCGTGTGTGCGATGTTCATCGTCATCTGACAAAAAACGCTGACAATGAGTACAGCCTGAAAAAGCGATGTCACTCTGAGTCGTCCCTACCTCGTCCATGGGGTGATTCCGACGGCCGCTGCAAAGAACGCTCCAAATCTTCCAGCGTCCCGCCGTCCTCTCCCACGACCACGTCCAAATCATGCCCGAATATCTCTGGATTCGCGACGATCTTGTGCAAAAATTCGGCGTTGGCGAGGATGGCCGCGTCGATCTCCTGGAGTTTGCGTCGATAGCCTATCGCATCGAGCAACGCCTTGTCTGCGTTGGGAAGCGTATACAGGTCTTTTCGGCGACGATTGTTGGCGGTCAGCTGTGAGGGGGGTCAGTCCGCCAGGACTACTTGGACGAGATTCATTACCGAGTACTGAGCGTACTGTCGAAATGTGGCGACGACGTTCGAAAAGTGGACTTGTTCTTCTGCAATGTCTTCTTCCGAGAACTGGGGCGACATCGTATCGCGACAAGCAGGCCTATCTGAGCCACGTGCGTTTGTTTGTTTCTAAAGCTCTTGCCAAACAAACATACCCAACCGTTTACCACCACCACCATGGTACGCACATATCTTGCTTCGAGACGTCAAGACTCCCTGACGACCTTTTTATAGGCACGTAATGAAGAAAAGGCGCAGTCCATGCTCTATCGCTTCCGCGAAGCCCAAGCGGCAGAGCTGGGCCTCGGCACCCGTGCAGACAAACGGCCCAAGATGGCCAGCGCATGTAAAAGCCTGCGTGAATGCGAGCGCTGGCGCGGAGAAATCCTCCGCGAGATCAGCAGAAAGGTGTCCAAGATCCAGGACTGTACGTCCTCGCGTCGTCTTTGTTCACGCTCGTCTCACCCAGCGATGTGTTCTTCGCATGCGTAGCTGGTCTGACCGACTACGAGGTGCGAGATATAAACGACGATATCAACAAGCTGTTGCGCGAAAAACGACATTGGGAGAACCAAATTATCGCGCTCGGAGGTGCGAATTACAGACGGAACGTCGCCATGCTCGACGACGACGGCAAGGAAGTACCCGGTACCAAAGGATACAAGTCCGTCCCTCCTGCTCTCCTCCCCATCTCGCTTCGCTCACTTTGCTTAGGTACTTTGGTCGCGCCAAAGAACTCCCCGGCGTCCGCGAACTCTTCCAAAGTCGAAAGAAGGAGGAAGAGGAAGAAAACCAAGCCTTGGCCTATTACAAAAAGTTTATGCACCAAGGACCAGCCTACTTTGGCGATTTGGACGAGACACAGTTAGGGGATGGGTTGATCGAGTATGAGAGAGAGGCGGAGGAGGCAGAGTGGCGGGAGGCACAGCTGCGTATTCGCGAGGTGCTTGAGATCCCGGCAGACGACCCCATACCCGACCTTCCTCGTGGTTCCGGACAGTCTGCAGCAGCTACATCGTCCGATTCCCCGCCCGCGGATACCTCATCGGCCAATGGTGCAAAGCGGAAAGCCGATGGTGATGTCAGCATGGCAAACGAGGACGACCCTCCACCCGAAAACGCCAAACGATCAAAGACAGACTTGGCCCAACAAGCGGTCACGCCGACCCCCGCATCAAACTCGATGCAAGCCCACGCTCAGCTAGCAGCGTCGTACATCTCGTTCCTCTCACCAGAAGACCTTCTACCGCCGAAGATGCCGACACGAGAGGAACTGGAAGGCGTGCTACTCAAACTACAGAAGGAAGCACTGGTGAACGAGTATTTCGGGGACTCGAAGCTGTAATTTATACATTTCTTGTATCTCGCTGGTTGCACGCGTGAACTCTGCGTGCTGTATGACAAGGTGGGGAGGCAAGCATCTCAGCTCAGATCTCCCATGGCCATAGGTGAGTCGAGTAGATTCTGTGTTTGATCCCGTCTCGACTTGGGGCTCTTGACGACCAAGTCTGCTTGTTGTCTGCCACAAAGTGAACCAAATGATAAACCATGAAACCGCTCTCAAACTCACAGTCGCATCCGCAAAAGCAGTTTGCGATTTGTACTCTGGATATCCGACGCCGTCTTGACGGCGTGCTGAAAGAGTTCTGCGCGATGGTCCGTCTTCTTTGCCTTTAGGATCTGTGCAGGGAGGGATGAATCATGCAAGCCGGCTTCGCACCGTGATCGACCAATCAGTACCTTGTTCTGGCTGTCCACGCGTCCCTGGATTTGACCACTCTGAATGAGCGCGACGACTTCCCGTTCAACCTCGTCGATACTCCAACCAAATGCAGATGCCATGCGGTCGAGGCGAATTGTCTCAAATGGCTGAAAGTAGAGTACGACGGCCGTGTGCCTCAAATGTTGAGTAACGTCGTTCACGTGGACTCCTAGGTGTATGTCTATATAATGTCTCGTCTATTCCAGACAGTGTCACGACATGTCGGTGCAAGGAAGCAAGAGAATTCTCACCGAATACCTGGAGAGAATGTCGAGCGTCGTTTTGAAGTCGCTGGACATGTATGCTTGTATGACGTCACGGACATATGGTTCTTGCTCAATGTATGCGGAGAAAACGGGGTTCCTGAGGAGCTGTGTCTTGATGGCAGAGCGAGACAGACTTGCAAGCGCACAGAGCGTGCCGTAGATGGCGATATCGCCTGGAGCAACGAGCTGTGTGATTGAAAACTTGAGTCGTTGGTACAAACCACAGCGACTGCGGTCCCACCTTGCCAATCCAATCGCCGAGTTGTTCCGGTGGGCCGAGTCGTAAGAACAACGAGGCCGCCTTTTCGTAATTACCCTGTCCGAGATGGGACAGGGCGGTTGCGAAATCGAGCTTTGACTGCACCTGCTCGCGCTGGGGGCTTGGTTTCTTGGGCGCGGGTTGAGATGCGGCGGGGGTGGCACCGCTCTCTGCGTTACCAGCAGTCGCCGCAGCCGTGCTTTCCAAGGCTGCCTCCGCCTTGTAAATATAAGACGATATGTGTGTATAGTTGCGTTGCTCGATCACGAGCTGCAAACACGATCGATGATTGCGACAAAGCCTGGATGGCCCCGGCGTACCTCGAGAACGGAAAGACACATGTCGAGCACGTGCTGGCTCGTCGAACAAAACTCGCGCGACTTCGTCAAATGTTTCAATGCGGAAGCGAAATCGCCAGTGGCACGATGGTGCTCTCCGAGATCCCTATGCGCCATCTGTGGCATCGTCAGCGACCGTCGCATCGCACACATACCAAGGCGTTCCCGCGCACCCGTATGCTCTCCTTGATCATGTTGTTCGTGTACGTCTTGAGCTCGACCTCGAGTTTCGTCCGTTCGGCGATGTTCTTCTTGGTCACCTCCTCGATCCAGGCGGCGTCCACGGCCACGACGTCCACGGCAGGGGGCAGCCCCTGGCCTCCGGGCAACGCAGCGGCACCCGCGTACGCGGCCAAGGCGGCCTGGACGAGCGAGGGGTCGCGGAGACGGTATAGGTGGGTGAACGCGAGCTTGAGGGCCTGTGGGGCGATGGCGGGGCATGCGGCGGTGATGGTGAGGAGTCTGTCTACGGCGGTGCGACCTGCGTGCATGTGAGCGGTGGTTGGGGCGGGGCGGGGCGGGACTGACCGGAGTAGCTGGGGATGTAGGCGTCGAGGTCAAAGGGATGTGCGTCGTCGACGGGGCGGGCTTGTCGTCGCCTGGCTTGTTGTGTCGTGTATACTTCACCGTCGATCGGGTCAACGTCCATCATGCTGGCGACAATCCAAAGACGAGATGCCCTAGGAGTGTCGCTCGTCGAATTATGTCATCCTGCGCCAAACAGGTGGTCCCCTACCGGGCACTTGGCACAGTTGGTAGCGCGCACGCTTCGCATCCAAGACTGCGTGAGGTCGTGGGTTCAACTCCCACAGTGTCCATTCTTTTTGCCTACACATGTATTATGAACTACTCGAAACGTTTCCATGCATGCTTCTCGTACTCCTTCGCCTTTGCCTTGCGCTTCGTCGGCCTACAAAATCGCATCTTAGCCTGATTCAAGCTCACAGCGAGGCAGCAATGGCTTACAGTACACGAACACGCGGCTCAATCAGTGCCCGTTGCTGAAGGCTCACAAATCGATCGCGGAACAAGTTTCCTTCAGGCTACCCAACGCAGCGTCAACGAAGAAAGTATTCGTGATCACCAGTGACATACCTTGAGATTCCTGAGGTTCTCGCTCAGATCCTCCCCGATCTGCACGTCGATGTCGTTTTCAGGAACGCGGTGCTTTCCAAGTCGTTGGCCGGCGAGGCCTTTTCGCAGCTTTAGCCGAAGCGCGAGCTGTCGTGCTAGCCGAGCTTGTTTCTGCGCGTCTGCAACCTTGGAGAGATCAGAACGAAGGGCTTTGACCTGATTGACAGAGTTGAGGAGGCGTTTTCGCAGCGCTTTCTCAGCCAATGCATGTCTCTGTGTTCTGTCAGTCACCACCACAATCAAAAGTCTCTTCGGGGCGAACCTCTGCTTTCTGCTTTGCCTTGCGAGCACGCTGTTGTTTGGTTTTCCTCGCACCCACTCTTTTAGGTACTACGACGGGTGGATTGGCGATCGTCTCTCCGTCTTCCTTAATCTCGTCGATGACCATCCCAGCAGGGACACCCTCCGTCACCTCGTTTTCAGCGAGCGCGCGCGCGCGCTCTATTTTCTTTCGAGCCTCCAGAAGCCGATCAGCCTCTTCTTGTCTTCGTTGCTCGACTTTGTAGGCTTCCATGAGCAACTCCTCGTGTGCCTGTACTGGCGGATTGTAAGATGCGCCTGGATGAGGCACAGACACCGCAGGCACGTCGATCGCATCTCGCGGGTGGCCAACGTCGGGTTTCTGTCATCACACATATTAGCCACGTTCGCGGCGGGGACACGCACACCTTACCATGATCGTGCGCCTTCGAACCGTTTCTAGCCCTTCTAGTACAATCTCTTCGACAGCCGGTACATCCCACAGATCGTGCCCTCCGCTATGTTTGACGGCGTGCGAGACGTCGATCGCAGCACTGCCCGCGCCAAATCCGGTCGGATCCACGATGGCATTAAAGGGACCTTTTCGGGGACGCTTCGCAATCCGTAACAGTCTCTCCTTTTCCGCGCGGGAAATTTTCGCGCTGGACGGTTTCGTTGCGCGTGATACGACAGCAGGCACGGCGGACCGTTGCGAGAGGATTTTAGTGGACGTCAGTTGCAGTTTCGAGTACCGAGGCAACGATGTTCGAACTGGAGCGCACGTTTCAGAATGGCTGTGGAGGACGGACGGGGAACGCACCTTGCTCATCGCCCTTGGTGTCGACTACGAACAGCTGGTCGTCCGTCTGTTTTTGTAGTATAGAGCTACGCGTGGATCAGCGTTGGTGTAGAATGGGATCGCCTCGCTCACCCGACGACCCGTTCCTCTGCTCGAAGGCTCTCCAGCGCCTGTTCGACAGGCTGGATGTCGATGTTTTTTCTCCATGCTCGCTTTCCTTTGCGACTCGACTGTGAAAGCTGGGAAGGGGCACCAAGCTTGGACTTGGCTGGTCTTGTGGTGGTCGAACTCATATCTGCGCAAGCCAAGCTCACATTTTGCCTGTCAGGTTCATATGTGTTACGTAATCATCTTGGCCTAAGACCGTGACGATGCCTCCCCGTGGACAAGGGGCTCGGTTTGCTGTGGACTTCACGTCGCCCCCTGGACCCTGTACAAGGCTATGGCTGGACTTAAAAGCGCTCCAAGTATGCCCCTCGCTGCATACCTCAACCCACAATGACCAGCGGATTCAGCAGGCAACAACCACAACCGGAATGTTCTACTACCCCGAATGTGGGTTCCATATCTTACATCTAGTTCATCAACTGACCCATCCAACAGTACAGCGTACAAGCGCCTGTCTTCTCTGACCCCCACCCTATGGCGCGCCCTGGATGTGAAGGGCATGTGCAGGCGCAAGGCAACGAGGAAATGAGTGGGCTAGACGACCAGCTAAAAGATGTACCCACTTCTTCTGGGCCTGCAACGCATGCGGACGTGGACGATGAAACGGTCGTTACAAGTACGTGCTTTATTTCTTCACGCGGTTTGCGAAGATGGCTAATGTCACGGCCCCAGTATGCGACGACCCCTTGATTCTTACTTTCCGGATGCTGTCGCGGTTCAGTGATCCAAACGACCTCCAACTGGCGATCTCGCTTTTAGAGACATTTGTCCAGTCTACTTTAGTTCGGGATCGTCGGTACATCCAAAGCCTAACGGATCTTGGTATGGCACTATGGCATCGATTCCTTCGCCTTGGGCATCTGAACGACATCGAACAAGCGATTTCGAGCTACAGCGAAGCTACCGAACTCGTCCCTGATAGCAACCCGCACAAGCCCAACCATCTGAACATCCTTGCCCTCTTCCATCTCACACGCTTTGAGTGCCTCGGTGAGCCAAGCGACCTCCATCATGTGATTGCGAGGTACAGGGGCATCCTGGAACTTACCCCCGATGGACATCCTGACAAATCCGATCGTCTGAACAACCTCGCCAATTCCCTTTCCGCTCGTTTCGAGCGCCTCGGCGACCTGAGCTACCTCGAGCAAGCGATTTCGAGTCACAAGGATGTTTTAGAACTCACCCCAGACGATCATCCCGATAAATTCGCTCGTTTGAACAACCTCGTCAACTGCTTCATCAGTCGTTTCAAGCTTGTCGGCGAGCTGGGCGACCTCGACGAAGCAACTTCAAGGCACAGGGCTGCTGTAGACGTCATTCCTGATGATCATCCCAACAAACCCACCTTTCTGAGCAATCTCGCCCTCTGTTTCCTCACTCGTTTCGAGCGTTTTGGCGAGTTGAGTGACCTGGACCACGCAATGTCGAGGTACAAGGATATATTAGAACTCACCCCCGATGGTCACCTGGACAAGCCTGGCCGTTTGAACAGTCTTGCGGTCTGCTTTAGAGTTCGTTTCGAGCGTCTTGGGGAACCATGCGATCTCCAGGAAGCAGTTTTGAGGCAAAGGTGTGCTGTAGGGCTTACCCCCAACGGTCACCGTGATAAACCTGGCCGTCTGAATGACCTTGCCATCTGCTTCCTCAGCCGTTTCAAGCACCTTGGCGAGTTGAGCGACCCCGACCAAGCAATTGCGACGCACCGGGATGCTTTAAAGCTCACCCCTCATGGTCACCCTGATAGACCGGATGGTCTGAACAGCCTCGCCAGTTGCCTCAGAACCCGCTTCGAGTGCCTCGGAGAGCTGAGGAACCTCGAGGCAGTTTCAAATCAAAATGATGCTCTAGAGCTCATTCCTAACGGTCGTCCCACCAAACCCGACTTTCTAAACAACCTCGCCAACTCTCTCGTCACTCGTTTCTACCGCCTGGGCGAGCTCAGTGACCTCGACCAAGCAATTTTGAGGCATTGCGATGCTGTCAAACTCACTCCTGATGGTTACCCTGACAAACCTGGCCGTCTGAACAATCTTGCAAATTCCTTTCTCACTCGTTTTGAACGCCTCGGTGAAATGAATGACCTCACGGAAGCCATCTCGCAGCACAGGAATGCATTACAACTCATCTCTGATGGTCATCCAACGAAGTTGGGCCATCTGAACAATCTTGCCCTCTACTGCTTCGCTCGTTTCCAGCACCTTGGCGAGCTGAGTGGCCTCGAAGAGGCAATCTCAAGATACACGTATATTTTGGAGCTTACCCTTGACGGCCACCCCACAAAACCTAACTACCTGGATAACCTCACCGTTTGCCTCCTCGCTCGTTTCCAGCGTCTCGGCGAGCCAGGGGACCTTGAGCGAGCGGTTTCGGCCCACAGGGCTGCTTTAGAGCTCATCCCTGATGGTCACCGTGACATCACCGTGACAAACCTGGCCATCTGAACAATCTCGCCTTCTGCTTGCATACTAGGTTCGAGCGACTCAACCAGTTGAGCGACCTAGAGCAAGCGATTTCGATAAACCGGGATGCTGTGCAGCTCACCCCTGATGGTCAGCCTCACAAGCATATCCGTATGAGTGGCCTTGCCGTCTGCTTCCGAACTCGTTTCGAGTCTCTCGGTGAGCTGAGTGACCTTGAGGAAGCAATTTTAAGGCACGAAAGTGCTGTAGAACTCGTTCCTGATGGTCACCCCGACAAACCAAGCTGTCCGAACAACTTGGCCACCTGCTTCTTGGCTCGTTTTCAACGCATTGGCGAACTCGAGCAAGCGATTTCGAGACACACGGCTGCTCTAGAACTTACCCCCGACGGTCATCACAACAAACCTACCTTACAGGCCAACCTCGCCCTCTGCTACTTCGCTCGTTTCGAGCGCTTCGGCGAGCCAAGTGACCTTGAGCAAGCAATTTTGCGATATTCGCTCGCCGCCTGTGGCTCCACGGGCTCTACGGCAACTCATTTTCGAGCATCGCTGCAATGGATTTCATGTGCTCGTTCTCTAGGGCACCACTCCCTCCTTCATGCATATTCTGTTACCATTGATCTCCTTCCTCAACTCGCGTGGATAGGCCTATCCCTTGCACACCGTTACCGCGAACTTGTGCAAGGCGCTGATGTAGTGCGGGAAGCGGCAGCAGCAGCCCTGGACTCGGGACGCCCTGAAACTGCCATAGAATGGCTTGAGTAAGGGCGCTCTATCGTTTGGGGGGAGCTGCTCCAGCTTCGCAGTTCGTATGAAGAGCTGGCATCTGCCCACTCAGATCTTGCCCATCGACTTCGGCGAGTGTCGGCAGCACTAGAGCACGCTGGTGCCACCCGCGACAAATCTTCGTCCTTGCTATCGGAGGAGACTCGGATCGGAGACGATCGTTTCACAAAGTCCTTGGAGCGAGATGCTGAAAGACACCGCGCGCTTGCGATCGAGCGTGATAAACTTTTACAGGAAATCCGAGCATTGCCAGGTTTCGAGCGGTTCCTCCTCCGTGAGGAGTTTTCTCAGCTCCGTTCTTCAGCACACTCTGGACCTGTGGTCATCCTGAACGCTGCAGAAAGCCGCTGTGACGCGTTGATTGTCCGCGCCGACACGGAGGGCGTGATTCACGTCCCATTACCCAGTTTCACCCTCAGACGATCCAGGGTTCTTCAGAGTACACTGAACAGTTTCCTGGGTCGTGATCGTCACGGTGTCATGCCCCGTGATGACAGGGATGGACGACGAGCATTGCGAAGGGATATCAGCTGGGAGTCTGTCTTATCTTCCCTGTGGAAAGGCGTTGTCAAACCAGTCTTGGATGCCCTGGATTTTTCTGTACGTGTCGTCCTGCCACTCAAATTTGTAATTGACGCACTCATGTCTCCGAATAGACTCCCGGGGACTATCGCGGATTTTTTGGTGTCCGACTGGACCCTTCACGTTTCTTCCTATCCATGCAGCCATACGTCCCTACCCTTAGTGTCCTCGTGCCGCCACGAACTCAAGACACCAACCCCAGTCGTGATTTCCGCCTTCTTGCCATCCCTCAGCCATCGTCAGACGGTCAATTCCCTCTTCCAGGCGTACACGTCGAGTTGGAACACATCAGGACGATAATCAGGAACTCTCCATCAACGCAAACCACCCTCGTGGAGCCTTCCGTCGGGCGGTCGAGGAAGTACTCGCCCAAATGAAGGAAGCGCAGTGGGTCCATTTCGCCTGCCACGGAATCCAAGATAGCGAGAACCCCACCGACAGTGGACTCTGTCTCGCCTATCAGCGCTGTCTGAAACTGTCGGACATGATCTCGTTGTCACGTCCGCGTGGTGGACTCGCGTTTCTCTCCGCATGTCAGACAGCGACGGGGGACAAGGATCTCTCTGACGAAGCGATCCATATCGTGGCGGGAATGTTGTTCGCGGGGTATGGAGGGGTGATTGGTACGATGTGGTCGATCGCGGACCGGGTTGCGCCGCGTGTGGCGAGGGACGTATACGGGCGACTGTTCCGGGATGGGGCCCGAACGCCGGATGTCCGGGAGGCTGCGCGGGCGCTGCATGATGCTGTCGGACGGCTTAGAGAGAATAATGCGTCGTTCGTCGAGTGGCTTCCGTTCATCCACGTTGGTCTTTGAACGTTTCAGTATGATCTGTGTCGTGTGTTTCACTTCTGGCGTGTGGTGTTGGACCGTATCGTAGACTCCTATATATCATGACACGTGTGCATGTGCTTCCAGACCACCACGGACCTTGCATTACGCCTAAATGATCCCGGGGACGCAAATAATGCCGATAGCAGCCCGTCAGCTCTTAGCCTGGGCTCACAGCGGGGCGGCAATTACTTACGGTAAACGAACACGCGGCACAATCAATGCCTATTGCTGAAGGCTCACAAATTGATCGCCGAACAAGTTCCTTCAGGCTATTTAACGGAGCGTCAACTAAAAAGACATTGATGATCACCAGTCACATACCTTCTTCCTGAGGTTCTCGCTCAGATCCTCCATGATATGCACCTCGATATCGTTCTCAGGAACGCGGTGCTTTTCAGGCCAGCGAAACCTTCTCGCGGCTTCAGTCGAAGCGTGAGCTGTCGTGCTAGCCGAGCTTGTTTCTGCGCGTCTGCAACCTTGGAGGTCAGAACGAAGAGCTTTGACCTGATTGACAGAGTTGAGGAGGCGTTTTCGCAGCGCTTTCTCGGCCAATGCATGTCTCTGTGTTCTGTCAGTCACCACCACAACCAAATGTCTCATCGAGGCGAACCTCTGCTTTCTGCTTTGCCTTGCGAGTACGCTGTTGTTTGGTTTTCCTCGCGCCCACTCTTTGCGGTACTACGGCAGGTGCATTGGCGATCGTCGCTCCGTCTTCCGATGACCATCCCATCGGGGACACCTTACATCACATCGTGTGCAGCAAATGCGTGGGCGCGCTCTATTTTCTTTCGAGCCTCCAGAAGACGACCAGCCTCTTCTGTCTCCGTTGTTCGACTTTGTAGGCTCCCATGAGCAACTCTTCGTGTTCCTGTACTGGCGGATTGTAAGATGTGCCTGGATGAGGCACAGACACCGCAGGCACGTCGATCACATCTCGCGGGTGGCCAACGTCGGGTTTCTGTCATCACACGGATTTGCCACGTTCACGGCGGGGATACGGACACCTCACCATGATCATGCGCGTTCGAACCGTCTCTAGCCCTGCTGGTACAATCTCCTCGATAGCTGGTACATCCCACAGATCGTGCCCTTCGCTATGTTTGACGGCGTGCGAGACGTCGATGGTAGCACTCCCCGCGCCGAATTCGGTCGGATCGGTGATGGCATTAAACGGCCCTTTTGGGATGCTTCGCAATCCGTAAAAGTCTCTCCTTCTCCGCACGGGAAATTTTCGCGCTGGGCGGTTTCGCTGCGCGTGATACGACAGCAGACACGGCGGACCGATGCGAGAGGATTTTAGTGGACGTGTTGCAGTTTCGAGTACCGAGGAAACGATGTTCGAACTGGGGCACACGTCGCGGAATGGATGTGAAGGACGGACGGCGAACGCACCTTGCTCGTCGCCCTTGGTGTCGACTACGAACAGCTGGCCGAGCCGACCTCGACTTTTTCCTGGCTTGTCAGTGGGTTACGTAATAATCGGCTCCCGGTAATTCGGGATTGGCTTTGAAACCGACCATTGCACGCCCATCATGTATGCACGCTACCTTCAGCTTGAAGAGGCAAACTTTGACTCGGATGGCTGTCCTGATCTGGCAGCACCCTCGGACTCTGCCGCTACACGTGGAAGGGGTTCGATTTGCTGTGGAAGCAAGTATGGACTTAAAAGTGCTCCAGGTATGAGTTCCTCGCTGCATACTTCCAACAGCTCAGCTTCCCCGCTTAAACCACAATGACCAGCAGATCGGGCAGCGGAGAAAAACGATCACGACCTCAATCGGAGACGTCTAGTAGCCTGGCTGAGGGTCACAAGAGCACCGAAGACAATCCATCACGACTTGAATCAAGGACATCGCTGTCTTCTGCCCTGAATGTGGGTTTCGACGCCTAGCTGCTAGTTTACTGACTGACCTATCTGGCAGGACAACGTACAAACGCCCGGCGTCTACGCCGAATGTGCGGGGCAGGAGCAAGGGAAGGAGGAAACTCCTGGAACCGGAGACCAGCAACAGCGCATGCCCTCTTCCTCAAGCTCTGCAACGCATATAGGCGAGAACAAAGAACCGGTTATTACGAGTATGTAACTCATTTCGCTACACAAATGGCAAAGCTTGCTAATAACAAAGGTAGGTATCCGAGCGACCGATGTCGCTCTTGGACTTAGACGAGTCCCCTCCGGCTTTTATACCGTGGTGCACCACAGTGACCTTGAATGGAGAACCGAAAATAAGCCTTCGTCAGTGAATGACGATTTCGTGGAATGGAGTAAACCGATCCCAATGTGAGGCCCCCCTTCGCCAGCTGGGTTAGCCTGACAAAGTTCCCAGACCGTTAGATCTGTCTACCACCGTTTGTCTTGAGGTCTACGCATCCTTCGAATTCCGGCCTATCTTAGGTGCTGGGGAGCAGCTGCGAAGGTTAGCAGTCACCGTGGAACAACTATTGGACTGTAGTACCAGGGACCTTCGTGAGTGGGATGGAGTTTTGCACGAGGGTCCGGGTATTTACACTATGGCAGCATTTACCCTCTGCCCAGAGGATGGGGACGTTGTATCCCCGTGTTCATCCATTTTGGTCACTGTCAAATGGCAGAAGTGCGAGAACAGTGATTCATCAGCGTCTCGGGCCCTTGGCCCCCATTGGGTAAGTAGGCGACTTGTGTCAACATAGCCCTCATTAATCAATGTATGCCCATAGTGGACCACAGAATGCCGAGGCGAGCTGGAAGACGCAACAAACCAAGGGCACAGCGCTCTCTCGCGTTACCGAAGGCACGGGGGGAGACGGGATTTGGAGTGTTCTATTACAGAGTTTGAGCGGGCTCTCAGTATTTGCCCGCCGGACCACCCTTGTTGCGCAGTTGCTCAGTCAAATCTGGCGATGGCCAAATTCATCCTCTGTCAAGTCGAGGACACAGATGCCTCCCTCGAGGTCCCCCTTGGCTTGTATCGCAAGGCACTTGCTGCCCGTCCTGTTGGTCACGTTGACCGACCCTCCACTTTGATGCAGCTGGCTGCGGTGCACCTCGCGCGACTCGAGAAGCGGAGGGATGAAGCGGATGGAGCACGGGCTGAGGCATTGCTGCGTGAGGCGATGGAGTTCAGCTCTACAGAGAGTCATGAAAAGCGAGCTGCGACTTTCCTGCTCCAACTGCATGCCGGACGTGTGGTAGGCCATGTTCAGGCGGATGGCGAATCGTCAGTGGTGCAGGGTTTCACTTCACGCTCGATAGATGAGGACCCATGGATTCTCAGTGTCCAGTTGTTGCACCGCTTCGAACGGCTCGGTGATGTAGCCGACCTGCAACAGGCAATCACACTTTTGGAGGAATTGGTGAGGTCAACTTCGGTTTGGGATGACCGATATCGTGGTGGACTAGCGAGTCTCGGTGCCGCGTTATCGTATCGTTTCGAGCGCCTCGGGGAGCTGAGTGACCTCGAGGACGCAATTTCGACGCTCAGGGTTGCTGTTGACCTCATACCTGATGGTCACCCCGACAAACCTGCTTGTCTTACCAACCTTGGCAACTCCTTTGTCACTCGTTTCTGGCACCTCGGGAAGCTGAGTGACCTCGAGGGGGCATTTTCGAGGCACAGGGATGCTGTTGCCCTCACCCCTCATGATCACCCCGACAAACCTGGTCGTCTTAGCAACCTCGGCAACTTCTTTTTTACTCGTTTCAAGCGCCTCGGGGAGCTAAATGACCTCGAGGATGCAGTTTCGACCTTCAGGGATGCTGTTGACCTCACCCCTCATGGTCATCCCGACAAACCTGCTTGTCTTAACAACCTTGGCAACTCCTTCAAAGTTCGTTTCGAGCGCCTTGGGAAGCTAAGTGACATCGAGGATGCAATTTTGGCACTTAGGGATGCTGTTGACCTCACACCTGATGGTCACCCCGACCCTGGTCATCTTAACAACCTCGGCAACTCCTTCTTCACTCGTTTCCAGCGCCTCGGGGAGCTGAGTGACCTCGAGGACGCAATTTCGACACACAGGGATGCTGTTGACCTCACCCCTCATGGTCACCCCAACAAACCTCGTCGTCTTAACAACCTCGGAAACTCCTTCAGAGCTCGTTTCAAGCGCCTTGGGGAGCTAAGTGACCTCGAGGATGCAATTTCGAAGTTTAGGGTTGCTGTTGACCTCACCCCTCATGGTCACCCTGACAAACCTGGTGGTCTTAACAACCTTGGCAACTGCTGCAGAGCTCGTTTCGAGCGCCTTGGGGAGCTGAGTGACATCGAGGATGCAATTTCGACACATAGGGATGCTGTCGACCTCACCCCTCATGGTCACCCCAACAAACCTGGTCGTCTTAGCAACCTTGGCAACTCCTTCAGAGCTCGTTTCGAGCGTCTTGGGGAGCTGAGTGACCTCGAGGACGCAATTTCGAGGTTCAGGGTTGCCGTTGACCTTACCCCTCATGGTCATCCCGACAAACCTGGTGGTCTTAACAACCTCGCCACCTCCTTCTTCACTCGTTTCCAGCGCCTCGGGAAGCTGAGTGACCTCGAGGATGCAATTTCGACGCACAGAGATGCTGTCGACCTCACACCTGATGGCCACCCCGACAAACCTGGTCGTCTTAACAACCTCGGCAACTCCTTCTTCACTCGTTTCAAGCGCCTCGGGGAGCTGAGTGACCTCGAGGACACAATTTCGACACTCAGGGTTGCTGTTGACCTCACCCCTCATGGTCACCCTGACAAACCTGGTCGTCTTAACAACCTCGGCAACTCCTTCGGAGCTCGTTTCAAGCGCCTTGGGGAGCTGAGTGACCTCGAGGACACAACTTCGAGGTACAGGGACGCTGTTAATCTCACCCCTCATGGTCACCCCGACAAACCTGGTCGTCTTAACAACCTCGGCACCTCCTTTTTCACCCGTTTCGAGCGCCTCGGGGAGCTGAGTGACCTCGAGGACGCAATTTCAAGGCTCAAGGATGCTGTTGATCTCACCCCTCATGGTCACCCTGACAAACCATTTCGTCTTAACAACCTCGGCAATGCTTGCACAGCTCGTTTCAAGCGCCATGGGGAGCTGAGTGACCTCGAGAGCGCAATTTTGGTGCTCAGGGATGCTGTTGGCCTCACCCCTCATGGCCACCCCGACAAACCTGGTCGTCTTAATAACCTCGGCACCTCCTTCTTCACCCGTTTCGAGCGCCTCGGGGAGCTGAGTGACCTCGAGGATGCAATTTCGAAGTTCAGGGTTGCTGTTGACCTCACCCCTCATGGTCACCCCGACAAGCCAGCTTGTCTTAACAACCTTGGCAACTCCTTCAACGCTCGTTTCGAGTGCCTCGGGGAGCAGAGTGACCTCGAGGATGCAATTTCGACGCTCAGGAATGCGGTTGACCTCACCCCTCATGGTCATCCCGACAAACCTGGTAGTCTGAGCGACCTCGGAAATTCTTTCAGAGCTTGTTTCGAGCACTTCGGGGACCTGAGTAACCTTGAGCAAGCGATTTCCCTGTATTGGCATGCTGCTTCTGCACCCATCGGCCCTATTAGGGCTCGATTTCGTGCGTCACAGAAATGGATATCATGTGCTCGGCGTATATGCCATCACTCTCTCCTCCATGCGTACTCTACTGCCATTAACCTCCTTCCTGAACTCGCATGGATTGGCCTCTCACTTACCCACCGTTACGATGAACTTTCCCAAGGTTCCAATGTGGTGCGCGAGGCTGCAGCTGCTGCTTTAGACTCGGGACTCCCGGAAACCGCTGTGGAGTGGCTCGAGCAAGGACGCTCGATCGTTTGGGGGGAGCTCTTTCAGCTTCGCAGCTCTTATAAGGAGCTGTCGTCTACTCATTCAGATCATGCCCGTAGACTTCGGGAACTGTCTGCTGCATTGGAGCATGCTAGTGCCACTCGCGAAAAATCCATGTCTGCGCTCTTGGAACAGCCTCCAAGTGCAATGCATCGTGTGACAGAGTCCTTACAACAAGAGGCGGATAGCCACCGTACGCTCGCGATCAAACGAGATAAACTGCTCCAGGAGATCCGACGCTTTTCTGGTTTCGAGCAATTCCTCCTCCGCGAAGAGTTCTCTCAGCTCCGAGCTTCGGCACACTCTGGACCGGTGGTTATACTCAACGCTGCAGAAAGTCGCTGCGATGCGTTGATTGTTCTTGCTGATGTGGATCACGCAATTCATGTTCCGCTTCCCACTTTCACTTACCAGAGATCTGCGGGTCTTCAGAAGATGCTGGAGAAATTGCTCGCTCGTGTCGTACGCTGTGACGAGAGGGAGGGGGAACCTGCAGCGCGGGGCTACGTTAGCTGGGAACCGCTCTTATCCAACTTGTGGAATGGTGTCGTGAAACCAGTCCTGGATGCCTTGGCTTTCTCAGTACGTCTTGTCGTGTCACTTGAATTCATACCTGCTCCGTTCATCTGTCTCCTAACAGATTCCTGGGGACCTATCACGCATTTTTTGGTGTCCGACTGGCCCTTTCGTGTTTCTTCCTATCCATGCAGCCGGTTTCTATGACACCCACCATTCGCGATCTGGGTACAATGTGTCCGACTTCGTCATCTCATCATATGTTCCTACTCTCAGCATTCTTGCCCCGTCATCCAATTCCGACGTGGAAATTAACGGCAACCTCCGCCTCCTGGCTGTTCGCCAGCCACCCTCAGATGGTCTATCCCGACTTCCAGGTGTGGCCACCGAGCTGGAACACATCAGGGCGGCAATCCGGCATTCACCCTCAGCACGCACCACCCTCCTGGAATCATCTGTCGGAACGGTCGAGGAAGTACTTGCCCTGATGAAGGAGGCGGACTGGGTTCATTTTGCATGTCACGGAATCCAAGATGCCACAAGTCCGACTTCGAGTGGACTCTGTCTCGCCGATCGCCGTCGCTTGAAAATATCTGACATTATTGCGTTGTCACGTCCCCACGGTGGGCTTGCGTTTCTCTCCGCATGTGAGACGGCAATGGGTGAGGAGCGTCTCTCCGACGAGGCCATTCATATCGCTGCGGGAATGTTGTTTGCGGGTTACGGGGGAGTCATTGGTACGATGTGGTCGATCAGCGATAAGCTTGCGCCTGATGTGGCAAGGGATGTATACGAGCAACTGTTTAGGAACGGCACAAGGCCGGATTATCGGGAGGCCGCACGAGCGCTGCACGGAGCTATTGAGCGTCTTCGAAATAGAGCGTCGTTCGCCACATGGCTTCCGTTCATCCACGTGGGTCTTTAAATGTTCGGGTGTCTATATGTCTTGTACTGTCGGTATTGTACTTACGCCTCGTCATGTACATGGATAGATCGGTATGCTTGGTCACATCTTCATATTGCAAATGTATTTTAATCTCGGCAATAGAGTCGCCCGGTTGCCATTTGCACTACCAGTACAAAAGCCTCGACGACCACCGTGGTGAACAAAATGGTCGGAACTTTCTGGTTTCGATTTTACTTGGCATGGTGGACACGTCATGGTCTACATATATGAAACGAGACCCGCGCGGGATCTTGCATCCGATCTCCACGGAGACATGCTCTATTGCGTCATCGAGTCAGCGGTTCGAGATCAAGACATCGCGCTCGCTGCCGTGATCAGGGACAAGCAGGCACGTTCATTTTGTGCATAGCCAGCTTAGCTTCCTCTTCGCCTGCCTGGGATCGCTTTCGTTGAACCTGCTCAGGGGCGCTAATCAGCGGTGTTGGGCATCGGTGAGCAGAAAACGAGCTACTAGTCACCAATCATACATTCGCGAATAACCCTGGGACGTTTGGACAATACAGTATACATGGGATCTATAGTATCACAAACGTCGCGCGAGAGTCGTCAACAAGTCTGAGCAAATACGAGGATCGGTCGGTTCAGGACGTATAAATAACGCAGAGTGTATCACGGATAAGTTTAGAATAAGAATAAAAGAGATGGGAGTCAGCGGCAGGAAACGGCCATCACACCCCCATGTCCTTGGGGAAGCTTTGAGAACTAGAGGTCATGTTGTGAAGCTCCACGTCGCGCTCCACGTCCGCTCGTTGGACAAACCTAATTCGAGGTGCCACACTGGCAGTACTCTGACTTGTCCCGGACGCCTCCGAAACAACGGTGCTCCGATAGAGTCCGACTCTGACCACGATCAAGAGCGGTGTCAGGACCTGATGGAACGATTCAACTCGGTGTGAAACGAGGAGGGTAACGAGTGAGCTCGACGTACAGCCAGCTGAGAGGCAACGTCGAGCGATGGGAGCGAGTACGGAAAAGGGCTTCCATCTTCAGACACATAGAGGGCCAGCATAACGATCGTTGCGCCGGCAAAAATCGCACCTGATTCGACGATGACGTATATCGAATACGAATAAGGGTTGCCCGTGGAGTGGTCAGCGCGGAAGGAAGCAACATTCCGGCCCATCCACCAGAGGCGGCCAGCGATGGTCAATGTGACGGAAACGTTGACGATGAGGTCCAGCGCCCATGATGTTATAGTGAGGGGGATAAGTCCAGGCAAGTCGGTGCTTGGGATCGCGAATAAGATAGTGTCTGCGTAAGCTGTACCTGGTGGGGAGTTCGTAAGCTGCTTAGACATGTGATAGTCCACAAACCGATGCAAGCCAAGTCCAACAGTATCTGGGTCAGAGAAACATCAGTTAAAGCTTTGGGTGGAAACATCCTGCCAAACGTTTCCTTACAAAGAATATGGGGATCCTCCAATCACAGTTGAAAACGACGTAAAGCCGCCAGATCTCACCAGCTCAGGTCAGCTCAAATCATGAACCTGTGACTCTCATACTCACCAGAACAATATCTTGTACAAACGTCTTTCCTTGACCGTTAGCAGAGTCGTCGATAGGTGGGCTCAGGCTACGCTCGTACCAAACTAACATAAAGTACATCCTTCAGTGTGCGCATTGGAAGCGTGTAGTTGACGAAATAGAGTGTAGCGTAATCCGCCACTCCTGGAGGAACATAGATGAAGGCTTCCAGCAGTTGCCGAAGGGATGCCGCTACATAGATGGTGGCCAGCACGAAAAGCACCGTGGATGTTAACACGAGAACCCTGGTAGAACGAGAGTACATCCCAAGCTGACGACAAGCGAAAGTAGTAAACCCACCATCGACTGGAAGCTTTTCCCCTTCTCGACGTGAGCAAATACATACACAAGCCATATATCATGCAGCTGCGAGGTTGAGCACTTAATCCAAATTGTCCAGAATACTCGAGACTAGGAGCGTACTTCAACCCTGCATCGCGGTGTCACGGTATTTAGCCACAATCGACATCGAAGGTTCAGAACACATACCATAGAGCACAGTCTCCATCCAGGTGGAAACCAGGGATATTTCACCCATAGGAGGGAGGGGGACTGAGGCAGTCGCCATGATGTTGAAGGATACGTAAACTACCGGAAAGATGTGTACGTCGCATGTTTATACCCTTGGAGCTCCAATACAAGCATGGCAATCCGAGAGCTACCACCGGCACGAGGCAATGAAGTTAATCCTGTTCACCACGGAAATTACAAGAATGAACCCACCGCCACGAGGTACGACTCTATAGAGACCTATCTTGGTTATCCCACACGCCCATCCGACTTGTCTTTTGTATGCCGGGCCAATGATCCCCGCTCTAGAGCCCATGTGATTAGTGGAAACAGCCGGCGCGCAATCTAATGGGGATATCGGGACTAGGAATCACTGGCACCCTGTGATGCCAAGCAGAGACGTAGTATGCATCAATGGTGAGTTCCGCCTGTGTGTGCATGCTATCATTCCGTCTTCTTTACTCCTGCGGTCGGAATGTAATCTGGAACAGTTGAGAAATCATTGATATTGCTCTTCAGAGATATCATATAATGTTGACCTGGTATAACACAAGGACTGGCAGATGTGACTGCCCCCTTTTAACGCCCACATTTGCATATAGCGACCCCTGGCGACCGGTGACCGACGTCTGATCAACTGTATCGAGGACCTCAACCCGAAACGGTTTTGTTCAGCTAGCGTTCCCAACCCTCGACCCCGGACTTCACTGAGACCCCATCATAATGCTCGCGCTAGTTGTGAGTGCAGCCCACCCATCATCATGGGCCGAGTTCAATTATGTGAAAGGATGAAAGACAGAGATGTGTAAGTAGAGGTTCAACCTCCGGCTGACTCAACTCCGAGGCGCGAGTTGAGTAAGTTGCCAGTGAATATTTGAATAGTACGCGGTTTGCTATTTTTTTACCCATGTACTCAGCAGTCTGGTCCCGACCAGACTAGCTGGTAGCTATGGAATCAGTCCCGTCACTCAGCCACGATCATGGACCATCTGTCAAAACCAAGCTTGCTGGTGGGCCTCATTGACGGCCAGCACCGCCACCCCAAAATATCTCCCGTCCAGCGAGAACGTGCCAACAAATTCATATGCAACCGCAAACGACGAGGGCCGCGAGCCCTGGGCATCTAGATTGGGTTTCCGCCCATACATGGGATCGTTTCAACATGCCCGATAAGCCCCAGCGCCGCCTCGCCCGAAACGAGTCAGCCCCACGAACTCGAGCGACGTATCAGATAGCCCATTTGACCGCGCGAATACTCTGATGTAAAGTCCCCCAATGTGGAGTCCCCTTCCTTGGATACAGACAGAGACCGCGCCGTGATCAGAAACCGATTTTCGGCTCCCGGGATTCCCTTAGATACCTGTGAGATTTTCCTTGAAGAACGGCACTGGTAGTTCAGCAACTCAGCAGAAAAGAAGCAGCTGCACAGGAATGGAGCCTGCAGCACAGCACCTACCTCCCTAGTCACCCGAATGTACTCCGTTCATGCGATGAGTCGTGCATTCACGGTCATCACAAACCAGCTATATTGTCTAAAGCATCAAAACAAAATGTCCTACCGCGTCACCAACATGATGTTTCTGGAGTCACGAAGACGTCGCAGGATTTTTTGGGAGAGTACGTCAGTTGAGCAGCGTTACCTATCAACGTGAATTCATAGATCGACGTCCCCGTCATGTCGAGGGCGGGGATGTAAGTGCCGCGATACAGCCGAAAGTTACCGTACGCGTCCGCTCTGGAAAGGGCACCCGGAGCGATAGGCAATACAGCAGTAGAGGCGCTACCAGGCACGATGCTGTGAAGTCGGGTATAGGTGGTGAGGGACTTGTTGGAGTAGGGTGTAGGCCCGTATTGGCCACTGGAGAACAGCTACGCCACGTAGTTGGTCTGCGAATCAAAGAGCGTTCGATTCACCTTTACCGGTGTTGGTAACGTCAGTGGCAAGAATACCGAAAGTTGCGGTATCAATGTAGGCGGCCCCTTGGCCTGCGTCCACAAGTTCTGGGATGCTGTAGGTGCTTGCGGGTGCCTTGTATCACTGGAACTGAATGTCGTGTAGTGCTCGCCATATCCAAAGGCGTAAAATGGTGTACCGTCGTACCACTTGTAGGCACAACCAGGGCTCGTTGCGTTGGGACGTCGGTTCATGTCAGTCATCGGGATTTCAGTCCATTTATAAGGTTGTTGGCCAAATGGAAGAGGTCTTCACCCGGGGTTTCTTATCTACGTTCCCATCGAGGATTCCTTGAATGGGTTGATATTCGGAGTCCAGAAGTCGAGACCGACGTGACCGTCACGGTAATTATTGAACCCACGTCCCATTCGTTCCGACAATGCTACTAATAGAGTTGATGAGTGCATCATCAAAAGGGCCGAGGGAGCGAAGTAGCATAACTAAATTCTCCGGTCGCAGCGAAGTTCACTCCATGACTGCTACCATTGGACGAGTGGGCAACGGTTATCGCGACGCATCGCTACGACCCACCACTGCTTCGGATCACCGTTGGTAGGCTGGCAGGCCGAGACGAGGTACACCAGGAGGGGTGTTGGCTCTGCGAGTGGGTGACTCCGGTACAGCGAAAAAGTCGATCAGGGCCGTTGCACGAGTAATGTGATCCAAGGCTGTGTCATAAACAGCGTTGCCAGAGAGCAGCAGCGCAGCGCAGCCGGGGAAATCGTAAGCTACAGCGGAGCCGATAGCAAGTGTGGAAGTGAGAAGAATGCGGCCCATATGTCCCATGAAGGCTTTGGGTGGGCTTCGACGTATCGTACGCGTCGCCTTTTATATCGCATAGGAATTCCCGCACGTAACTCCGGGAGCGTCACAAACCGAGCCAGAGCTTTCTTGGACCTCTCTGTTTACTCTGGGATTTGTTTTCGAGCTGTTTGGTGAGTGTAGTAACGTGATAGCATGCGATCGTGCACTGTGCAGTGCGTGCAGTTCGTTCATTGAGGATAATCTCACAATGTGATTGATGTGATTGCATGAAGGTCTATATCTGGCTTCAAGAAGCCGCGAGTCCTTGTATGCTTGGTGGCGGGCCTTGTCTATACCTTTACACGGTGACTGGGCGTTTGGCGGGAAACCTGCAGTGATGCAACGTTAGTTCGCCCAAGAGCTTAGGTGACCTACCCTGTTCGTGCGGGATTGTGACGCGTCGGCCAGCAGTGATCATAGTATTTGTAGATGTCTTGGCTAATAAGAAGCGATGCCTTATCGACGTGTTCCTTTATTAGGCTGGTTCTGTCCTGCCCGCTCGCTATCGCTGCGCTGATGGCAAACTTGGCTATCTCGCTCCCACACGACACCGCTTCGAACGGTTGCGTCCGACTGGTGCAAGCCTTCTTACTTCCCTCCATCACCCACTCAGCAGCTACATCGAGCCCACTGTCCCAACAACAATGGAGGCGGCGAAAGCCAAATTGTCAACACAACCAGAGAGCATATCCCGGATCGTCACGCTCCTCGGATCCGTGTTCGTCGCGTTAGGCTCTGGAACCAATTATGTGTGTGAACTTGATAGTGCGTGATGGACGCAACACTGACCGAGGGTGATTTCACGTCTGAACAGATATATTCCGGTGCGCCGTTCTTTGTCCCCGAACCTCCCGCTCCCGCGAACATTCCCGCCATCAGCCTATGCACCTCAGCTTGGTGCTCGCCTTCGAGTATCATCCACGCAACTTAATATCGTCGGTCTTGCAGGAAATAGTATAGACCAGTATTCTCTCTCTGGCCCTTGGTTAATCTATCCGCAGTGGGCGTAAACACCTCTGGCCCTGTCTGGGGTCGTATCGTCGATCGCAAGGGCCCACGAATGCCGCTCGTTGGCGCTTCAATCTGTCTTCTCGTCGGCTACTTGAGTATCAAACAAATTTATGACGATGGCGTAGGCAATCGCGCGACTGTTTCACCACTCCATTTTACATTACTCGTTGCGTGTGCCTTTATGACAGGGTTGGGCAGCAATGCGGGGCTCAGCGCCGCTATGAATACGACCGCGAAGAGTTTCCCGTCTAGTGCTGTACGTACTCTTTCTCTTCCACATTCTGCGTTTATGCCCAGTACACAGCTGATGTTTCTTAGCGTGCCACTACCACTAGTCTTGTTCAGTCGGGTTTCGGGCTCTCAGCTTTCTGCTTCTCGTTGCTTGCGCACACATACTTCCCTGGAGATACATCTGCCTTTCTACTAGTTCTAGCTCTCGGGACGGTTGTCCCGATGTTCATAGGTCTTTTCATCGTCAAGCCTGTTCCCCCGCATCCGACGAGTTTCCGTGCCACGGTCGGAGGGTACGGTTCCATCCCGAGCGGGGACGGTGTCGCCTTCGTCGGGGAGCCGCAGGCAACGTCGCATCCAGAGGGGAATGCTGAGGAAGGAGCAGAAGCAGATTCTGCGCCGCTTCTATCGCACGATCAGCAACCTAGTTCGTATCGGGTCTCTGTTCCACCCTCTGCTGCAGAGTTGAACCATTCAGTGAGTTTGCACCATGAAAGAAGTGTCGGGGATAAAGTCGGGTTGCCGGATATTCACGGAAAGCGACTTTGGGTCACATCAGACTTCTATATTGTCTTCATTATCATGGGAATATGTGGGTAGCTGATGCTTTGGATCGGTGAAATTGACGCTTACTTTCTTTTCCGTAGGTAGCGGCACTGGTGTCATGTGTCAGTGCGTTGGCTCTATTGAAGGTATTCCAACTCACTCCCCCTTGATAGATATAAACAACGTCGGCTCAATCTCGCAAGCACTTTACGCCAAAACACACACAGTCTATGACGATGTCGAAGCATCTAAGTGGCAAGCTGCCCAGGTATCTATTCTGAGCATAGGAAACTTCGCCGGGCGTGTTTTGATCGGTGAATTTTGTGCTGCTCTCTTATCTGATCCTAACCAACCGTATCCCAGGCTTAATATCTGACTTTGCATACACCCGCCTTCGCATTCCACGAGCCTACTGTCTCTGCATCGTCTCATTTCTTTTCATCATTTCCCAAGCGGCCGCTATCATTGTCTCCTCCGTCGAGACATTGTGGGTAGCGACCCTTCTATTGGGGCTTGCATACGGATCTTTGTTCGGGAGCTCCCCGACGATCATCATCGAGTGGTTTGGGTTAGGCAAGTCTCCATTTCTGTGTTTGACGACTTGATTCGCATTAACTCACGTCCCCTGCACCAGCACACTTCTCCGAGAACATGGGCTTCGTCATGCTCTCACCCATGCTAGTGGGTAACCTTTTCTCCCTCATGTTTGGGCGCTACCTGGACGCCCATTCGCCGGCGCAAGACCTGCATTCCTCATTGGCGACGCGCGTCTTGTCGTTCGTTAGCTTAGTGTCACGTGAGCTACCCTCGGGACATCAATGTTTCGATGGGAAGGCATGCTACTTGGGGAGTTTGCAGGTGACGCTTGTTGCATGTATCGTATCCCTCGGGTTGAGCTGGTGGGCTGGCATTAGAGACGGACAGATGGCCAAGGCTAGAAATGCATCCGTTGGAGGGTAGATGGTACTGACTAATTTAGACACATCTGACAGGGCTCAGGGAATCCGATTGGGTGGAATTGTATGTGTGTGTTGTGTTTCGCTACCCTCCCAGGACAAGTTCCTCACTCCGCTTTACTCTGTCGCAAGTGCTGCTCGGTGCCCAACCGGCGCAACTCGCTCTCCCTGGCGCGGCATTGCTTCGGGCTTCGCCTACCTACCTCTATCTTACTCCATAGTTCTCACACCTGTGTACTTCACCCTTTACTTCGCACGGATTCCTTTCTCCCAGACCACGATAGCGTTCGACGTGCACGTATCTTTTTCGTTCGCGATCCAGCGATTGCGGTCATTCTTGACAACGTGGACCGACACGAATGTAGCAGAGTAATGTTCAAACGTGCAGACCTCGACCAGGCTTGGCTTACATTTTCTGGCCCCCCACTAGCCTGGCTGGCACTCAGCGATTCTCAGCGGTTCGGACACCGTGTCAACAATCTGAATGTCATTTTGGCTTAGTTGATCTACTTACATACCTATAGATACTCCCAAGAATCGTCCTCGGTACGACTCGGAGCGAGTCGAGAGCAACCTGGCGTGTTCCCATCAACGAAACCCTGAGCAACTTCGGAATACGTTCTCTTGAAACCCAACGCATCTAGCTTTTCCCATTCGCTCAACTTCCAACTGTCTTCAAGACCGGAGTCTGTCTCCGAAACAGGCACTACCTTGGGAACTCTTATAACCTCGAAATCGTCGAGGCCAGATCTCGCTGTAATTCGATGTGCGTTGAGAAGTCTCACGATGTATGGGAGCGTTGGACGTACCTTTGTTGCGTCTCTTCGTCGTCTGATACCGCGCGATGTCAAGGAGCGACAGGGTTGGATGTGTTCTTCCCGACGTTATTGGAGAAAGGTCGTCTTCCCAGACCTGAAGCCCGCAGACCTCGCAGTCACGTTCCTCCCTATCGGGCACGACCGTCTTCTCGCTGAACGAGATCCGCGTGCCGTCCCAATCCCATCCGAGATCTCGTGCCAAGGGAGGTCTATCCGATCGCCCACGCCTCGGCGTTCCTGACTGCCAGCGTCCATGTATGAGCGTTTGCCATCAAATTCGTAGTCGACAGTGGACGCCTACCCGTGACCTCTCCCACTCTATCTTGTCAACACGCGCGCCCCAAGGTACTGGAGCGTGACTTCTCCTCAGCGTCGCCATACCTCTAAACGGAAAAGGCGGTGGAACTTTGGTGGTTGACATCCTTGTCCTTTGCTACATTTTATAAGTAGGAGAAACAAGGCCTTGGAATCCATCCGAGTCGCTTTGGACTCGGGGGTCGTGCTGACGCAATCTGACCTAGGATGAGTCGTCTATTGTCAATATTGGCTCCGGGGCCGAATGCGATGATTCATGGGACCCGTGTGTATCGCACGCCAAATAGCCGCATTTTAGCCGCTAGCAACCAAGCCCGTGGCACGATGTGACTGATTGTCGATCGCCGATCATGGCGATCGAGGTATGAATACAGATAACTAACTACATGTCTCATTTCCAGCACCAGAGAGAACACTTCTTTGTAGAGGAATTACACATCAATAACCATTACACTCGTTTCTGCGTCGTGCGAGTCAGAGTGATCGACATAAGGTGAACTTGAACGTACTGTAGTAGGGCACCGCTTCGCCTTTCCTGCAGCAATTTCCAGTTCACGGAGTCGAGCGCGGCTTGAGGTATACTTGAGGCGCATCATGATGAGATCAGTAACCGGCCAACAATCAGAATAGTTGTTGAGGTCCGGAAATGCTCCCATTGCCTACCACCGGATCAGTGGTGGCGTCGTACGGCTCGGGAGAAATAATCACCTTGTCACAGACAACCTTCAGAAGCGCAGGGTGCTGGGCGGAGGCGCATTTTGTCCTATCGAGATGCTCGTCTATCAGTTTGTGCGTGAACCTCTGTAAAATAATAAATGTAATCATGCCAACGTTGTTGCAGTCGTATCAAAACGGACGGACCTTGAACTCAGTGTAGACCTTGTTATCCCAATGGATGGCACATTCAAGGTTATACCCCCCTCTTCCGGGGCGCCCCGGCTCGCCGGGGGGCTTTGGGATCTTCGACTGTTCTGACGGCGTGGCTGATGCAGACTCGCTGTCTGAAGGCGAACCCAGGGAGGGGCCTGGGTGTTCAGAAGGGGATTCCGAGTCTGCACGATCGCGAGACCTAGCACGAGCTCGAGAGCGCTGACGTTCTTGCTTCGTCGTCGGATAAGGTGATTGGGCAGCGCCTGCACGGCCCTGTTTGGAAGTCTGCATAACGCCTATCTTTGGCAAAGCAGACTGTTCCGGGAGAGCGATCTGGATCTGCACAACGCTCTTGCCAGTGCTTTTGTGAGGGATTATTTCGACTGCGAGTAGGCTGGGGGACTCGGAGTGATGGGCATTACTACCGAACAGTTCCGGCTGGTCGGTCGACGGTGAGGGGAAAGCGGGTGGGGCAGAATTTTCATCATAAAACGACAAGAATCGCTGAAAGATGGACTTGACTTTTGGCATGGTGAGCTCTGCTTGTGTTGGGTCTGATCATGGTGCCCTGCATTTATGTGGGGCAAGAGCTCGGTGCCAACCACAACAAAAAGGCCCAATTAGGCTCACTCGTCGAACCAGTATGTAAGTACGTCACCCCATTAGCCCCACTTCGACTTCAATTCAGTTATAGTAACCATGGTGCCAGTGGTCGACCCAATTCTTCGCCCCGAGCGGAAGCACAAAAAAAGATCCCTAAGCTGGGCGTTATTGTTACTTAATGTATGGCGAATGGAGTCGGTCCACACTTGCCAAATCATGGTTTCGTTCTGATGCGCCCACTTGGCAAAACGACTCGGTCTCGCTACCAAAAAGTAACCTACTTTACGCCGAACAAGATTCATGAATGCCACCGAGTCTTCCGCATCACGCCGTATTCTCCCAACCAACCTGTGCATCTCCATCAGCAGATGCGGCTTCCAACTCAAAGTCATCCACTCCCGATCTGAACGTAGAGCGTAATCGAACTTGCACTGGCAGGACTTGCATCCCAGACACTTGGGCCCAGTTCCCCACATCGACCAGTACTCCCTGGAGGTCCCTCTGCCTTGCCTTGACGCCTTTTTCGCAGGACAGGACGTCGTCGCTTGATTAGCATTGTCCTTCCCACCATCGGGCAACAGCCGTGATACATCGCCAAAGCCCCCGCAGCCGGGGAAGCACGTCCTGAGTGCGAAACCCCGTGCACGTCGCACGGTATGAGCCTCGCAGACTCGTCTGGTGCATCGCCGAGAATTTCGACACAGAGGCTGGGTTGGCTCGAAGAGGTCGAATGCTCTGACGTCGAGGCAAGGCGGTTTTTTCCGTCTGAGAGCGGCGAATTACTTGGTTCAGATGCCAAATTACAAATACCGGGACGTGCGTTTGATCGTTCGGGTCGGGATGGGTGCCATGGACTTATATACTGTAAGCAATCTTCTGAGCTGCAGTACCAAGTGTGCGTAGGGCATGTTCGAGGCTCAATGGTCGCGTAACCCTCTTAGACTTGAAGGACCTCATCGACATCGACGATGCGTCTGGCTACAAGATTACGACCCTTGGTATGACACAAAACATGATTTTGATCTATTCATTACACCAAGAATGATGAAGAGGACGACAGTCTACAGTGATACACATCGTGAAACATACAGAGACTTCATTGATTTAGTTCTTCGCAGTACTCTCGGCAACTTTCTTCTTGATAGCGTCGACGACCCCAGGGTCCGCGAGTGTACTGAGGTCACCAAGCTGATCACCTTCGCCAGCAACAATCTTACGCATGATACGACGCATGATCTAAAGGGGGTGTTGAATAGTCGTTTGATAGCTGTGATGAAACAACGTACCTTGCCAGAGCGTGTCTTTGGAAGATCACTAACGAGGATTACTTTTTTCGGTGCGGCAAAGGGTCCAATCACTTTGCGAACTTGAAGAACAAGCTCCTTCGAGAGGGCGGCTTCATCGTTTGGATCGTATGCGAACTCCCTAGATCAAGCTTAATTTTGATGCAGGCCGTGGTGTACCAGGAATATACTTACGGTTTAAGAGTGACGAATGCGTACACTGCCTGACCAGTCAGTTCGTCAGCAGTTCCGATGACTATGCACGTGGTCAGCTATAGATGAGCACATGTCTATCAGGCACAGACCTGCAGTCTCGGCGACACCCTTGTGTAGGATGAGCGCAGATTCGATCTCAGCAGTCGAGAGACGATGCCCAGAAACATTGATGACATCTATTCTTGCGTTAACTTCCACTGTCGACCAAGAGGAGGATCTCACCATCGATGCGACCCTTGATCCAAATATAGCCATGTTCGTCACGAGCAGCGCCGTCACCGGTGTAGAAAACTCCAGGATAAGGCTGATTGAAAAGGCTCGACAGCACATACATAGATTTCTAGATAACAAGCATACCTTCATGTAAGTTTCAAGGTATCTGTTGTGGTCGTTCCAGACCGTACGAGCAATTGAAGGCCAAGGGCGCTTAAGAACAAGCACCCCCTCGACATTATTTCCTATTAGCTCCTATTGGTTGACCAATGAGTAGTCGGTTGACAAATGGAAGGACTTTGGCTCGCCTTTCCGGACACAGGATCGAGGATAGCAGGCTCAATTCCAAAGAACGGAACGGTCGCCGAGCCAGCCTTAGTCTCGATGGCTCCAGGGAAAGGCGTAATTACAATGGATCCGGTTTCTGTCTGCCAGAAGGTATCGACAATCGCACACTGCTTGCGACCAACATGTTCGTTGTACCAATGCCAAGCTTCGGGATTGATCGGTTCCCCAACACTTCCCAGTACACGAAGGCTGCTGAGATCGTGGCCCTCGACATGGTGTGCGCCGAGTCGGCGAAGGAGACGGATAGCTGTGGGTGCAGAGTAGAATTGGGTGAGTTTGTGTGTCTGCACAGTTTCCCAGTAACGAGAGGGTGTGGGGTATACGGGAGTGGACTCGAACACGGTTGTCGTGACACCATTAGCAAGAGGTCCGTAAACGATATAAGTGTGACCAGTGATCCAACCAACATCAGCCATGCAAGCAAACTTGTCATCCGGGTGAAGATCAAACACGTATTTGACAGTCAAAGCAGCACCAAGCAGGTATCCGCCAGTGGTGTGAACGACTCCCTTGGGTTTTCCAGTTGAACCGGAGGTCTGTGACGAAAAGATTGGGTACAGGTACCACGAGGCTGTGCATCTGTGCTCACATAGAGGATAAACAACGGGTCTTCTGCAGCCATGATTTCAGGTGGGCAGTAATTGGGTACTTTGGCGGTTTCTTCGTGCCACCACAAATCACGACCTGGAGTCCAAGGGACTTCGCTGCCAGTACGCTTGAGTACCAGGACGTGTTCAACACATGGGCTTCCCTTGAGTGCAGCATCTACGATCACTTTGGTAGCGATGGCTTTCCCACCTCGGCGGCCTTCGTCGCTCGTAAGGAGGACACGGGACTTGCAGTCAAGAATTCGGTCACGAAGAGCTTCCGAACTAAACCCGGCGAAGACAACAGAGTGGATGGCACCAATACGTGCACAAGCAAGGAAGGCAGCAACGGCTTGCCAAGTCATGGGCAGGTATATGGAGACAGTATCTCCCTTCTTGACGCCGAGGCGCTTGAGAACGTTCGCAATCGAGCAAACTTCCCGAAGAAGTTCAGCATACGTGATGAGACGACCATCTCCAGGCTCGTCCGCCTCATAAATGATGGCAGTCTGAAGAAATAAAAAGTTGAGGATGTAATATTTAGCAGAACCTTCCAGTGGCTTACCCTATCTGGGTGCTTGTGTGCCCATCGATCGACACAATTGTAAGAAGCATTCAAGGCCCCCTCCGGGAACCAGATGATGTCTCCTGTTTCAAATCCGCCAGCTCTGACACTGTGGAAGGGGCGATGCCAGTGCAAGGTTTCTCGCGCAACCTTGAAAACCGTGATTGATACCTGATGCGAATATACAGACAAACTGTGATACAGACCTTCGCCCACCATTCGTCAGAGTCCTCAGCGACAGTCAGTGCATGAGCAGCTCTGTAGGCATCGAAATCGGGGCCTAGATGAGGTGTCGGGCCGTTCTTGAGACGGGGAGCAACAGGGTGAATTGGGACTGATTCGGTGGACTCAGTCATGATGGCGGGGAAGCGGAGAGTTGTCTGATCAGTGATTGGGATCTGTTCGGCTTATATTGCAAACCACCCACTCGACGACCCCTTTTGGGACATGTCACGCGCCGCCGTTACAGTGCCGAAAGTCACATCATATGAACGGAGTACGCGAAGCATCATTGATTGGTTGATTATCAGTACTGTGCTGTATAAATTACATCAGGAAGCTTAACGCGGAGAAAATGCGGTTTACAGGGGAGAAAGAACGGCTGAGAGCACGCCACCCTCCTCGTCAAGCTGGTGATCGATAAAGGGCACGGGTTTATCGATATCGATGGCACGGCTATGCCGAGTCGGCGAAATGTACAAGGAAAGTGGTTGACCCGATCTCGCTTCAAGAATATTGATGGGCTCGCCGGACCCTCAACAGGATCTACATGTCAGCGTCCCCTACATCGATCAAGACAGACAAATCCTTACAAGATCTAAGTAATAATTAGTTGTAGGTGGCAAAGTGTGATGGAGGTTGATGACAGTGCTGTGTGGCCTCAACCAGATGCCCGATCACCAAAATGAGACAAGCAACGAAGATAGGTTTACATACGAAAGGGGGCTAAAGTACATGGCAAGACAAAACTGCAGCCTCATCTATGTAGCACGATTGGGGAGATTGTGCGGCCCCACACCTGACTACCGAACCTGGGAGAGAACATTCTGTAGCGCTTTGATGATACTATGATCGATCCGGGCTAGGTTATGGCGTATCTTTACAGCATGCGGAGTTAGTCTCCATGGCGGCTAAAGACTTGGAAGTTCAAAGCTGGTACTACATCCATTCAAGTACTCTTGAGTCTTAGCGCGGTTTGTTTAATCACTTTCTCGGGGTTAAAATAGGAGACTTTCCTTATGTAAAAGGCGTTTGAACATTCAAGTGGCTCAATTTAAATTTCAGTCGCCGCGGAATTTCTCGAAGGCAGCAGTGGCCAGTCGATAAGCAAACGCACTGTATGTTCTGGCTCATTCAGCTGCGAAAGTGGTCTTACTACTGTTCATTTCAGCTGTTCTGGGGAAGCTGGTATGACTAGCCTATCAGTGGAGCAGGTGAAATGAATGGTATGTACTGTAGTGGTCGGCCGGCCCAACAGCTAAGCGAGCACTCCCGTTGACTCTTCTAAGCGATCCCAAAAAGGGTCTTACAGCATGGCTTCCTCGCCCTGGCGGGAAGCCCTGAGAGAGAAAGTCACTATGCAGCACGACTTGAGTCCTCGCTTGTAAAGCGTGTCGTGGTGTGCCACTGCTTCACAGGTGCCACAGTGTGTCTGACCGTCTAGATTCCTCCAGCTGCTGAGTATCGACAACGGACATCTTCACCTCGCTCCTCAGGCTTAGCGTCAACGTGTTTGAGGCATGTGCCTTTTTCCCTTGATGCACTGTATACATATTCAGTCAGACATTCCCAAGCGCTGACCGATCGTTTCGGGCAGTGTCGATGCTCTATGGGGATATACTAAACCCAGTTTCCGCGCTCCTTTCTGGGTGTGTCGTTGGTCCCTCTCTCTCATCTATACTTCACTGGGGGCTGGAGAGTATGCAGTCTATCCTCTTAAAGAGACTGCTGGCGTCCCTAGTTCTCGTATCTTTCGCCAGGGCAGACTACTATATTGACGATCAAAATTTTACCTCTCTCCTTTTTTCAGAAAACCCAGGAGGTGCAAAATGGGGACCCTTCCAGGAGGGCGGTGTAACACTTTCCATTAGCCTCGCCAACGGGACGATGATGACCATCGATGCATCTCAATGTTTCAATTACACATAGTGGGTTTCATATCCATCACTGACTTGTTACCTCGAACTAAGCGCCGTCTAGCACTTGTAAGTCTCCTGGACGGACAAGAAATGATGAACTTACCCTGGGGCGCAGATGCGGCATGTACCGTCGATGATGACTGCCAGGTGCAGATCCCATTCACTGGTAAATGCCAGTGCTTGCATTGAATGCCAGGGCTCACGATTTCTTACAGGGTCTGGCATCACCATATACGTTCTTCAGGCTGGCGCACAGGGTATCAACGCAAGTCTCACGATTGACGGAGGAGCGCCAAACTATAATGTTTTGTCTGCTCCTCCTGGGCCAAATTTCTACATTCCGAACGTCACTCTTTTCAGCATTCAGGGTATAGCTACCGGAGATCATACAGCAACCATGACCGTTCTGAATTGGGCCAACATATTTAGTGGGATGATGTTTGATTACGCGGTGATCAACCAGACGATCGTTTCGACCACGACGACCAGTTCAGTGGCATCGTCCACTGCAGCCTCAACAACGTCAAATCCGACGTCGACGACCACATCGTCTCCTTCCAACTCAACGTACGCAGTCTTAGGCTTGCCTCACTACGATATTAACTCTTGTAATAGCACGAGTGTTGGTGCGATCGTCGGAGGGGTCGTAGGCGGTCTGGCAGCTCTCATTGCCGTCCTCCTTGCAATATTTTATCTCCGGAGGCGCCGTCGCGAAACTCAAAGGTTGAGCGTAAATCTGGATGCCGACCCAAAGATAGAGCCCTTCTTTTCGGCAGATGTGCTATATCACCAAGGGTCACAGCAGTATACGGATGCCACAGGACTTCCAACAACCGAGAATCTAGTGACTGGCGCTATCAGTACACGCGCGCCGCCACACTCTACGAGCGCAGGCTTAGCTCGCCGTGAAAAGTCACGATTGGGCGTGATGACTCCGAGCACGGGTCAGATTGCCGATGCCAATGTCACATCTCCTAGCACGCAGGTTGGTTCATCCAGCGCATACTCCCCCAGCGGCCCGTCGGAAACATCTCCCCCTCGGATACAGCAGACACATCCAATGCTCACGGATGACCAGGCTGATTTCGTGAATAACCTGTACGCGAACAACGTACCGGCCGGCGCGATCGCGCGTGTGATCGAGAGGATGATTGCTGGGGAGCGACAGCCTGCGGTAGATGGGTATGATTCGCTTCCGCCACCTAGCTATTATCATGGCACGGGTAATGAGTAGGGGGTCTTTCTTGTCTTCTGGTACGCTGCATCCTTCGTATACCATAATCTATGTAATACCGCGATCCATTCGTCTTACACGAGGCTCAACTTCATGTGAATAGCATTATTTAATCTGCAGTTCGTCTACCCCTTTTTCAGACGACAAATCATGAATTGTAACCATTGGTACACTCTACCTGTGAACCCAATCCATCAATGCATGCTGGGATTGTGATACGATTGTCAGGCTAGGCAACTGACGGTCCGGTATGCACAAAGTTCAATGACATCACATGATTTGGTCGTGACTAGGTGTTTGTATCCACATTCTCACTGGTTTGTCCCCGTCTGCCCTAAGAAAAGGACATCAGCGCATTCATGAGCTGTGTGATCTGCCTTGGCAGCCACCATGGCGAGTATCGCCTTCCTAACTTCATCACCTCTGCCTTGCTCCCAGATGTATGGGTGGCTCTTGGTTCGAGGCCATGAATCTTAAATGTGCAGTCTGGCATCCATCTCCCCCCCGCCGCAGCGGCGACCACCACCGTTACCCTTCCCCATATTGGAGATATATCGGATACGGATGCGCCTCACCTTGTCTGTAGTGGATAGTAAGGCGGCCTCTTGACAGGGGCCCGAGTACGAGGGGCGAGTCTCTTTGTCCAGTCAAGGTAACGGACAAAATTGGTGAATTATATAGCGAGCACGCTGACGCCTGGTCTCCAGGAGAAGCGTTCCAAGTGGCATCTGAAGTTTTCCCTCAACTATTTTCTGTACCCACCTGGGTTCAGTATCGCGGTTGACTTGCAGGGCCATGTGGGAGGCTAGGAACTGCGGTATGTGAAATTTACTACTACGGCGGCGGTACTCACCTCACGAATAACAGCACCTAGTACTTCAATCAGTCCAGTTGTTTGGGTCAAAGTGAAGAGGGGTGTGATCATGTGATCCAGTTGGGGTGTACTTACGTAACATGTAACGACGACACGCCATGCAAGGCCGGTGAGTGGCTCAGACGTGCTCAATGTTGGACGCGATACAACGATATGTGCACAAACGGCGTCGGGGCCTCATCCAGTCCGCCACATTTTTATGTGGTTCCTACGTCGCCAGTGCCTATGTCAGCGAGCGACTGGAGGAGATGAAGGACAGGATGCTCAGAAACAGGCTCGCCAGAGACAAGTGTGTCTTGTTCGTTCTCTAGCGCGCTCGTCACCTCACGTTTGTTCGCGGACGGCAGTCTTCGGCGCCGCTTCCAATCAACCCACGACGATGTCTGCTTCACGATAATGGCCCTCATACCCACCCTTGCTTCCCAGATCCTTGAAGACATGGACGTCGAGGCTCTCACAAATGAACTGCAGTCCATTTCGCGTGCCTCCCGCTCTCGTACGCTTCAACCCTCGTACATTAAACAGCGCTCGCAATCCGTGTCCGAAATGAGTTCCGTCTCCGATGTGCACTCGGACGCTGGCTCTGTCTCCCTTTCCTCCCATTCAGGGCCCGGTTTTGACGGCGATCGCGCCTCAGCAACTTCTGGTAGCTGGATCGAGCATATGTCAGCCTCTGAGTCCGTTACTCGTCCGGACGTCCCTGCGCAGCTCTCAGACTCTGTCACATCAGCGAGCTCCTCTCGCAGCCACAACACGGAAAATTCAGTGGCCTCCACGAGCTTACGAACGAAGGGTCAACTATGGAACGAAGTCAAAATACTTGGTGCGGTTGCCCCTACTGGCTATATGCGTCCGACTAACCCTCGTCCAGCACTGACACGCACGCTGACCACGCTGTATACGATCACTCTGCTTTCCCTCCTCACAGCGGTCCAACTCAATCTCCTTGGTCGCAGCCGTTACATTGATTCCGTCCGTGCTTCCGATCGTGCTGAGCGCGCACGTGATCTAGTACCTCACTTCTCTCTAACCGGCATCCTCGCCAGGGAAACTGTGGCCAAGATCGTGGATGTAGAAGCAATCTGGCCTGCGTGGATTCTTGGGGAAAATGAAGATGGCGATGAAGACGACGAGAGACTCGACGCGATCCCTGAAGAAACGGAGCTGCGCTTCCTCACACTTTCCTGGTGGATGTTGCATGTGGGTTGGAAAGACATCGCAGCGAGAATAAGGAGCAGTGTCGAGAGTGTATTCGACGAGTAAGTGAATTATGTTTTATCATGTGTACGTCTCGCATATAGGGTACGCTTGCTCATGGGATGCGAGTATATGCGCCCCATCCCGTGTTTTCCCGGTGTTACACAGCTCCCCACCAACTTTGTTGCACGTGCTGACGCTTTCTATCATGGTTAGCGTGTCACTAAAAGCTAAACTTTCGCCCTCTGAGCTATTCACACTCATAATGGATGTGCGACGACGCGTGGAAATGGATGGCACAGGAAGTAAACCGGGTGAAAGGCAAGTGATTTTGCACCCCATCCGGAAACGCTATTGATTAGTTCTACTAGGTTCCTATCATCCCTCCTCCCATCAACGCCAGAGACAACTTCACATGTTCTTGCACAAGGCGGTGCTCTTTCGATACCTCGGGGGACCGAAATCACCGACAGCATGGGCCGTTTTCCCGCGAAAAATTCCCGTCCATCCTATGACCACTATCGTTCCTCGATACACGGCGACATTGAGCCACCCATCGCTCTTTCAGGCCCACCCTATGACGGGCTGAGTCGCGCAACCGCAATCCCGATCGAGAGCCCGATGCCCCGCCCTGCCGCCTTTCCTACGCCCCCATCATCCCATGCCCACGAATCGGACCTCAGCTCCCGTGCTTCGCAATCGCCAACGAACTCCTCCGTGCATCGTCTCCACCGCGCACCGTCGGTGGGCATGTCTAACTCGCTCGCCACCTCACGCGGTACGTTGGACGTAGATTCTCAGTTCAACGCGCTGCTTGCACAGACCCGTCGCTATTTGTCTGCACCGGATTTTGCCTATGGGCTTGGCTGCGCGCTCGATCGCGCGACCGAAGTATTGATGGACGGTCTTCGCGCGCGCGTCTTTGTCGATAGTGCCAGCGCTGTGAATGTGCCCAACACCGAGGTAGGAGCTAGCTCTGAGAACAAGGACGAAGTAAAAATCCGTCTGGCTGAATTGCTCCCCGGTCTTGCGAGGTGGTGTCAGCTGGCGCTCAACGCGACGCCGAACGAGTTGGTCGATGTAAGGCGGATGTTTATCTCGTCTCGTGCTTGCCATGCTGACTCAAAAAATTCTAGAACATCATGGCTGTGAGGGAGGTCAACGCGTTGGAGGCCATTATCATGACAGATTACGAGGACCGTTTTCCTGCCATTTCGTGAGCACGGTATTGACATGTAGTTGATGTGACGTCTTGGAACCAATAACGCCATTCTCTCCTCGAGGGCGCGAGAGCTCGATTTGACGTTCGTGGGTAGTCCCACTTACAGACTATGTGAGCCATATGTCGATGTCACCAATGCCAGCAAAGTGGCTTTGGGTTGTGCCTGCCAGTGTCGTGAACCTTGACAGATATGCACGACGATCTCCCAAGTAGCTGATCTCAGTGTTCCGGCGTGAAGCAAGACTCCGCGAATGCTTCTTGGAGTAGGTGCACAACCCGATCCAAAAACACGCTTGTAGTACATCGGGCTCGACATACAATTACACAAATAAGATATATCCTTGGAGTACCACTCGAGCTCGATGATTAGAGACCCAAAGGTATAGATGTGGTCGTTATCCACTGATCGGGGAGATTACCGTACTGAACCGCCTATTACGACGGTCTGGAAGTTACAAAGCGGTTCCACGCTCAAAGCTTGCTCGAATCTCGGCGGTATATTTGTCGTAATATCTCGCAATCTAAGACGAACATCAACAGGTCTAGTAAACTGGAACAGACGGAATGACCACACCTTTTTGTTGAACACCCGATTTCGTTCATTGATGTATGTGATGTCGCCCTCATCCTCGTTTGGTCTCTTGCGCGAGAATCTCGCCTTCTTGTCAATGCTGTAGGGAGCAGGGTGAGTCGATATTAATCAGACAAAAATCCACTTACTCTCGGTTGATTTTACCAACGACACGGTCAATGGCATCTTCACTAGGCTTGTTATCCGCATAGAGCAATGTGTTGGCATCTCTATAAAAGTTGTCTGCAGCCATCCGTTGTTCGGTTGTTGGAATCATCTTCGAACCCTCGGTGTTAGCTACCTCACAAGGCAAATCGAGCGGAAACAAACCTGGTTCCCTGTGACGTCCAAGGAAATCAAAGCAGATGATCCTGACGGAGTTGAACTCCCAGATTTTGAAAGCGTGCCAGCAACCAAACCCAAAGCCTGCTCTTTTTGTCGATTATAAGCCTCCAGGTCAGGCTTGAGCAGGTCCAGATCTTTCTTGTAGCGTCTTCGTGCAGCGTGTGCGTCATCTTCAGTCACAAGTCAGTCTGTGTGAATGGAGTGGGGTTGAAGACTCGCCATGGAGTTCGTAGTCTGCTCTCCGAGCTTTCCGCGCCAACTTTTTCTCCCAATTCTCGTTGTCTTCTATCGTCCACTCCCAGTTCTTTGAGCGTTCGACGTCCTCCCCTTTGGCCTCAGCCTCTGCTTGTGTCCGCAACACTTCCGCCAATTTCTTTTGTCGTTCAAGCCGTGCGGCATCCCGTGCTGTGATTTTGGCCTTTGCAGACTCCTCGACGAGTGACTGCCTGTTTGCTCTCGTGGATGTCCGCTGACGAAGGAGGGGCGGATGGGCGCTGTACTGAGTGCGGCAAATAAGAAACTCACCATCCTAACCCGGAGTTGCTCCAACCTCGCTTTACGTTCCTCCATCGTCATATTACTCTCTGTCGAACTGTCGTCTCCATTTTCCGGTAGCTGCAGCTCAGCGTTTTCGGGTGAGACGACTTGCTTGTCGTCTGCGGTCTGTGATGAGGATAGCTCTTGGGCAGACATGGCTAGATGCGTGTAGGCTAAACCGCGGAGCGCCCCTCACCGTGGAATGGTTTCCATATATGGTAAGTCGTCTTTGCACCGCGCTCAGTGCCCACCTCCTCGTCGTGCTCGCTCTCGCACTGCCATTGCCATCGCCCTCGTCCTCGCGCTCGCAGTTCGCCTCCTCCTTGCGCTCATGTTGCCATCGCCGCCGTGCTCGCCTCCCCCTCACGCACCCTGCCGTTGAGGGTAACATCAACACGACGCGACGTGCACGACGATGCGGTGCGGTGCGACGCGATGGCGACAACGGCACCATGTCGATGGCACCGCATTGCCCATGCCACCACCGGCGGCTTAGGGAACTTCACGGGTATCGGTAGTAATCCGCGCGCCACCCGCATACCCGCACCCCACTTCGCACCCCACCTCGCCCGCTTGCAAGTTGCACCCACCTTGCTCGAGTCGCCATGCCACAGCCAGTACGCTCGCACGCACGCACAATCCCCCGTCACGGGTATGTTGCCCGATTCGGTAAGTCGCGTGTAGCAGCGTGTTCCCTCAGCGCCTCCCTGCCCAGCGACAGCACGAACGTCGTCGCGCCCTCTTGCCATCAACCTCAACCTATCACCCTCCCCTTCGCCCTCCCTCATGGCAATCACATCGGGTGGTAAGGCTTGCCCCGCATGATGCGGCGGTGGCATATTCACCTAGAAGAGAGGCTCGGGCCGTCGAAGGAGTAGAATTTAGGGCAGATTCGAAGACTCTGTGGCGGATATACTAGTAGGCACAGGCAAGTATCTTACAGGAGACGATTTTCCGAGTCTCATCAGCATTGGTTAACATCCTAAATTGCTCATCGATTCAGAGTATTCGCGTACTTCCAGCTTGTCGTGTGCGATTTTTACCCATTTGATCACCAACAGACCGTTGGCGAGCTGTACTATGCGCCATCTATTATCTCGTCCAGAGGACCCACGGAGTTTCCCTGTGAGACGTGTCGTATCTTTGATGTGCCACCAGAAGGTGCGGTTGGGATTCATATAATTTAGTACCCTCAAGCTGGCAAGGTTCTACTCGCTGCGACTCGGACACACATAGACTTTTCGGAACAGTCCAATTTCACAGATATCCCTTCCAGATCCGGGCCGGACGGTGTAACTTCACTGAAAGCGCATGATATTTTCTCGCCATTTCTGTCCTAGATACCCATCGATTCTTCCTTCAATGACAATACCGTACACAATCGGGTCGTTCAACAGAAAAGTAACAGAGAACGCCTAGTATGCGAAATACGGTCAATTTGATGAACAACGGGTAGCAGGAGCGATAATCAACTCACTCATCCAATGATGACGTTGGCCTTGAGGTTGTTGCCTTCAGCGACGGTGTAAACGACTTCAACCTTTGTTCCAGCAGTGCTCGTGACGCTGTACTCGGCCAGCTGTTTCTCCCTGACATAGTCCCGTCCTCCGTTGTTGTAGTACTGAGGGTTGATCACGAGAGCTGTCTCGTCGGGCTTGAGTCCAGTGACGACGTCGCACCAACGCTTGTAGTTGTGCACCCCGACAGCGACAGTGATGCGTTCGCCATTGTCAGACAAGAAACGAAGAACGCCAGACGTGCCGCTACCACCCTGGGTGAGGGTGTGGATGCCGTTGGCCTCGGACCAAGTGCCACCGTTGGCGTAGTGCCAAACGGTCTTTTCAACGATGGAGAAGTACCCGCGAGCGGGGTTCCTTTGGTAGATTTGGAGAGCGATGGTGTAAGACATGATGATTCCTGAACACAGTTGATTTCAGTACAGTCGCGGTGTAAGAAAAGAGGAAGAGACAGACTTGGTTAGCTAGTGTTTTTGAGCTGGGTGATGCTTGAGGACGGATAGGGGGGTTTATATACCTCTGCAGCAGTCTGAACGCGGTTTCCCGACCATAGCGCTGACCTGCCTTGCCTTGGGCCCGTCGTTGGTCGAGCGATTTGGGGCTGTAGTCTGGTGTCACGTTCATCTCCGTCATTCTATGCTTCCCTCAAGTCGCCACAGACGATACCAGATCCGCGGGAGCGGATTTCGTCCGTTACTTTGCACGATCATGTCGCAGTTCTACCTGACAGCTTCCCTTAGGGGAATATCGGGGGTGCGATTTGGTGTTCATCTCCGTTACTAGATACTGTCAACAGCCGTTTCACCACTTCCGAGTCAGATGTCCTTGTGATACGGTTCCAGATTTGTGGGGAAGTATTCTGTCCGATGCGGTGGAGATCCATCTGTGCTCGTCTCAAAGCGGTGACTATCGCCGAGGATATAGATGCTCTGAAAGATTCTCGTACAGGGACGACCAGAGATCAACGACTATTCACACGGGTGAGCATTTTTCTTTTATAGAGTGCCCAAAAATCCCGGCGTAAAGTCATACCTCTCTTCTTTGCGCCAATAAGCCGTTTTCAGGTCATCTAACTGAGCCGAGTAACGCAAATTAAGAACACTTTGATTGACACTGTTACATACAGGGTTGTTCGTTGAAGGTCTGGCCCTCATCGTTTCCAATTATCCATATCGGCTTACGAGAGCTGAGAGAGAATAGAGTGAGACCGCACATAGCCGAAAACTCCACACAAGATGGCTCTACTTACTCTAAGCCACGTGCCGTGCCTAGTGTCACTCAGGCGTTTCGCAACTCGGGCCTCTGGCAGGCTAGCACTCCTACCCTCGCACTCCTGTGGCCCTCGGGGTTGGTCACGACGCAGCACTACGGATGGTGTTCGCGGGCGGACCAAGGAATTAGAGGGGGGAGAAGCAAATGCGAGGTACCCTTCCCGGAAAAGATTGGGGGAGATTGGGGTACGAGGAACCAGCCGATCAGGAGCCATCCCGGAAACATTAACATCGGCGCGTTCACCGAAAATATCCGTGTGCTCTAGTCCATGAAGTCACATTAGTGATGCCAAAAGACTGGAGTTTGGCTGTGCTCCATGAAGCATGAGCCGGGGCTATTGGCCAGCGGACTTCGGGAAGGTAGGTGGAAACAATGCGTCTCTGTGCTCTTCTCGAGTGACATGACCGGATCTTTCGTCGTTGGTACGGCGTCCACTTATATCATAGCAAAATAAGTAACGGAGCAGCGATAAACCCAGCAGTTATTCGTGTAACTTTTGCAAGTGAGCGTGGGGCAAATGTGGACTTGACAGCATGTGTCATCGTGCATAGGCCCATCAGCTTTCTGAAGCGAGCTTTGGGATGGGCTACGGCTTGATTCCCTTTTTCGCCCACACGTCCTCCAATCACAGCTCTCGGATGGCCTACGAAAGTGTCTTCAAGCGGTAACGTTATACAGTGTCTTTTCAGATGTATTTTGCGAGATTCCAGGATGGCGCAGATGGTCGGGCGGGGAATGAATCACGAATTCAGACTCACTCAGTCGTACTCCAGCCAGAGAAAAAAAAACAATCGGGTGGGGGTCATGGACGGGAACGCATTCGCAAAAGAAGTTTGACTTTCATCACGGACGTTAGCCGCGTCACGGCGGACCTGCCAGTGGAGGCTTGACTGCGAGAGGTGAGCACGGTGCTCTCGGGCTGTATCTCCGCTGAAGAGAGGAGGCGACGTAACAGAGGTGATGGCGGGAGCGAAACGAATGCGAGAAGAATGGGAAAGGAAGAAAAAGAGTCCTACCAAGGTCAACTACACAGCTGAGTACCGAATGGCAGAGGAAGCACCAATCGCGCCACGATGCAGGCTCACGTGCGCCGCAGAAAATAGGCTAGAAGCGTACCGATTCTCCAACCCTGTGCAAGTGACCAACTAGTAGCCTGAGAAAACCAAACGTCCCAAAGGCAAGCCGACTCTCTCAGCTCATTTGGATATACCCTGAATTTCACTCAACGATCAGAACTTTGCGGGAAAGCCGGCTAAGTTGGAAATGTCACTGATGGCCGATTTGTCATTTCTTTCAACTGCGACTGGAACTCTGCGGCTGTATCACTTCAAAGGAATCACCTTGCTAGTTCGGACAAGTGGCCGCCAATGATTGAGCCCGGCTAAATCTCAGTTTCTCGGTTTTACTGGCGCTACTTCGTAGACTAGAGTATATGCCCAATAAGCACCTCAAAACGTGCCGGGGTAACGTCCCACTGCCTTCCAGCCCTCTAATCCCTTGGCACACTGCAATGTCCAGTGTCTGAGCCTTTACAGGTAAGCTTTTGTCTCAACCTGATAGTCATGAGACCGACCAACATCCTTGTGTGGAATTTGCGGCCATGTCCGTTTCTCACCCCATGATTTTTCAACTGCCGTGGGCCGAGGTGAGTCGATGCCAATGGGACGCGATGTTGGTTAGAACCCACGCCAATGGACATTCCTATGCTAACCCCCCTGGTGGTAACGTGTTTAGGTATATAGCAGGTTGGCGTCAGAGTGCTCCAGTCGAATTTAATTTGGATGGTCCAGCCAATGCGCATTGATGACGCTTCGTCGGGACGAACAGTTAGTGGAAACGATTTATCGGCGCAAGAAGAGTGTAATACACCAGAATTTAGGGGCATTCTATAAAAAAATACTCACCCACCGTGCGAATGGTGAGCTCTTCGAGGTCGATCTAATCTTTATCACCGAGGGTAACGTTACAGCCGGGCCGGCAGTAACAATGCCGGACTAGACCTTGCACCACACTATGTCTTTCCTTCGACATATCTGGTCGGGTCGTTGATCTCTTCTAGTATGATCGTCCTTCAGAGCATCAGCACCCTCGATGATAGTTGCTGCTCGACGGCTACTCAAGACGAGCATACATGGATCTCTTCTCTATCTGAATTGATCGTTCCTCACAAATCCGGAACCAGATTACAATGACGCCTGAAACGCTTGTCGGCGGTGCTACTATCGTAATGAAGGTGAACACCAAACCGCAAACCGGATATTCCCTTGAGGGAAGCTGTCAGGTAGCACTGCCATCGTGCACACCAACGGACACGATCCATTCCCAGGAATCTGATTGTACCATCTGTAGCAGCTTGAGGGAAGCATAGAATGACGGAGATGAACGTCAGAATACAACCCCAAATCTGAGCTTCGAGTCGACCAGCGATGGCCGCAAGCCATGCGTCAGTGCTGGTCAGGAAACCCCATTCGGACTGCGATGGCTGTATATAAGCCCCCTAACTCTCCTCGAGCATCACCCAGCTCGAAAATACCAGCTAAACAAGTCAAGTCTGTCTTTTCCTCTTTCCCTACGCCGCGACCGTACTGAGACCACCCGTGTTCAGGTATCACCATGTCTTACACCATTGCCCTTCGTGTCTACCAGACTAACCCCGGTCGCGGGTTCTTCTCCATCGTTGAGCAGACCGTCTGGCACTATGCTAACGGTGGCACTTGGTCCGAGGCCGATGGCACCCTCACCCTCACCCAGGGTGGTAGCGGCACATCCGGCGTTATTCGTTTCTTGTCTGACAAGGGCGAGCGCATCACTGTCGCTGTCGGGGTGCACAACTACAAGCGTTGGTGCGACGTCGTCACCGGACTCAAGACCGACGAGACGGCTCTCGTGATCAACCCGCAGTACTACAACAACGGAGGACGGGACTGGATCAGGGAAAAGCAACTCGCCGAATACAGCGTTACGAGCACTGTTGGGACAAAAGTTGAAGTCGTTTACACCATCGCTGAAGGCAACAACCTCGCGGCCAGCATCATCTTCGCCTGAGTAAGTCGATTACCGCTCCTACCGCCCATCGTTCGTCCGATCATATTGACCGTATTTCGCACACTAGGCGTTCTCCGCTACGTCTTGTCTGTTGAGTGACCCGAATGTGTACAGTATTATCATTGAAGGAAGAATCCGTCAGTACGGGGATGATCGTATCTAGCAAGGAAAATGGCAAAAAATATTATGCGTGTTCAGTGAAGTTAGTTTGTGGGACTATTAAACCGTCGCTGAAGGCAACAACCTCAAGGCCGACGTAATAATCGGATAAATGAGTCGATTATCACTCCCACCGTCCGTCATTCGTCAGATTGACCGTATTTCGCATAGGCGTTCTCCGCTACTCGTTGCCTTTTGAACGGCCCGAATGTGTGCGGTATCGTCATTGAAAGAAGAATTAGTCAATATGGATGGATGATCGCGGCTGCCAGGGGAAATGGCGACAAATATCATGCGTTTTCAGTGAAGTTAGATTGCGGGACTATACGTGACCACAACTCCTTCACAGCCAGTGTTTGAAGTGCTACAAATTTGTGTAGGGCGTCGCCATACAGTAGTCAGTAATGCGTATGATTGGCTGTTCGACTCTCCAAAACCGCATAGATGTAGGATCGTCGACTACCTCCCCCCTCGGTACGCATATCAGCCAGCTCGTATGGCCCTAGTTCCTCATCCAGAGAGTTCAATGACGTCCTGGAAGGAATTTCAATCCATGTCATCTTCAAGAAACCAAACAGCTATTCCAAACTTTTTTTTCTCGAAGGCCGGCATGATATCCCACCCGCATCGTCAAACTGACATTGCTCCTATAAGCTTCTAGCAATCTATTGGAAGGAGTCGGGGATCCTCGATTTCGGAGTCACGACCCTCATCTTCATCTGATGTGGCTGGTCGTTGACTGGCGGTGGGGATATCCATTGTTTTCGCAAATGGAACGGTGGGCGTGAAACGCACCTGATGCGCTCGTGCCGTTCTTCAACTCCTGACCTTGGTCTCCAGTGGCCCTGGCCTCGCCCGGTGGCTTGTTACCTCCCCTACACCCTCAGGTACCCTTGACGTGTCCGTCTCGCGTGCGGTCTGGCGGTCGTAGACGCGATGGTTGACCGAATCCCCGCTTCCATCGGGATCCCTTCGTCACCCTCCATGCCTCGTTCTGCCCAGCCTCTGCAAATGCGCTCAGGGTCAAAACACTTCTCGAGCTTGGCCCATAGCTAGGTAGGGACGACAAGCCAAACGCAGGGTCCATCCCCGCGCCACGTCCACCGCCTTGGCGATCAAGAGGAGAGCGCCGATGATTCTTCTCTATCGGTTGTACGTTGCGTGCACACGGAGAAGCATCGTCACTGCAATATCTTGTCTTTGTGGAGGGGAACGAAATAGATGCTCACAACTGGCTGAACCGACGAAGAGGGCGACGCCAAATGACCAGGAAGATCGAGTGTTGGCCTTAGGAGTACGAATGAATTGCTTGGACATGAGAGTAATCCACAAACGTGCTTACTGCTATTAGTTGGTATCAGCTGTCCGGAATTCGATCCGACAAGTGAAAGGGAGTACATACGTCTATCGTTACCAACTCCTCACATTAGTTCCTCTCGTGAGAGACGGTAATAAGACTCAGTGTCGTAGGCCCGGGGATGAAGGTTCTCCCGACGTTTGAGAGGTCAGCGCAATCGACTACAAATCAGAGTTATGGACACACAGAGGGTGGCGGATCTGGCGGGTGGGTTCGACGTAATGAAACAACATGCTTTGCTGACGTTGTACACGCACATCACATATCAGAGGCCAAGATAGTGGACGACCAACCAGGTGATTCCGTGGTGAAATCGCCACTGGTAAGGAGATGTAGGACACACCAACACGAGGAGTGTCGAAACCCGGGTTCGGGATCTAGTCTGTCACGAGATCACAGTCAAATGAAATTCGCTCGCAACCTTGCGCTCTGACCCAAATATCGTCGACTCGAGGGATCTCAATGTATAAAAGCGTACCACACCACCTTCGGAAATGTGAAGACCTATAGCTACAAGTTAGAACGAAGTGATGAAGGAACAAGAATGTCACTGCCTAAAATCATATCCAACGACGGCGGCAACTGCGGCTGCGATAATCCATGAGTCCGATTGAACCTAGCTTGGAAACACTTACCGGACACATGGTCGTTCTGCTGGATACTTTCCAAGGCGGCCTGAAATACGGAAGATATGTTGTGAAAGGGGGGCCAAGACGAAGGACGGCGTAAGGTGTTATATTTCGAGTCACTTGGGATAGAAAAGTTGCCGTGGGGGGGTTGGCCGACAACGCGGCCCGGGAAACTCTAACTAGATATGCTATGGGATATGGGTTGGAGCATCAGCTCCCGGAACTAGACTCGACAGCGAAGGTCAGGATCTGAGAGTAGATGGGATCGCTTGGTGTTGTACATACTATGGCAGCACGGAGGCAGGTGAATCATTTGTGGCTATACAGATTCGGTTCGAGTACCTTGCCAACTAGACAAAGACCGCCAGTCATTGGCACCCCTGAACGAACCACGTCCGAAGAGGAAGGAAGAGCCGAGCCCCGACGGGAGATATACTCTCTTCCATGACACGGGCTACCCGGGCCGTAGTGCCGCGGGAATGGACCAAGAGAAAGGTATACACTGGCTTTCTCTTCCATTGCTGCTGCATTCATTTACACGGGAACGAAGCCGATAAATATCGATGAGTCAGTGGGACTTCTAGTATGAAATTGTTTGTCCATTGTTGTGCAAAAAAAGCCCACTAAGTGTGTTACATAATCAAGTATCTTATTGTCTTTTGCACGTGGCACGGTGGAAGAGGACAATAACGCGACTGTCTATTCACAGACAAAACAAAAGTGAGCAGCAAGAACATGGAAAAGGTCATTTCAATCTCTTTCTTCTCTCTTCCTCATCCACAGCAGCGTAAAGCGTTGCTCGTCGTCGTCCGCGACAGCGATGAACAACCATGACCCACCAGCCAAGCCAGAGCTGTCTGTGCGAACTTCGACGCTCTCTTCCATTGATATCAAGCAACATGACTCGGACGTTACCCCCTCTTCCTCAACCGCGTCTGTTCACGACGTTCCACCCGCACCCGCACCTGCACCAACGTTTAAGCTACTCTTCTGTTTCCTCACCCCGCGGCGAAAGCTCGTGCTGCTCACACCCGCCATTGCATCGTCCGTGGCAGCGGGTGGCATCGCCCCTTTCATGACTTACGTCGTCGGCCAGTCTTTCAATACATTTGCCGCGTTCCCTCTCACTCCAAATCCATCCCAAGCGGCAAAGGATGCCCTCCTCCATGGCGTCGGTCTCGCTGCATTGGAGCTTGTCGCGCTTGGTTTCGGCGCTCTCGTCATGAGCAGCATCACAAGCAGCCTATGGATACGGACTGGCGAATGGAACGTCATCGAGCTGAGGAGGAAAGTTTATCACGCAGTCGTCCACAATCGAATGGAATGGTTCGATAGACAGATGGGAAGCGACAATCCCACCAACATGCAGGACATAGGTGGCGAGGGTGCTCCCATTGGCGCTGGTGGCCTCATGGCCAAGTTTGCTAGGTAAGCTTCCTTTGTATCTCGATCTGGCGCATTGTATTTATTTATTCATGATCAACAGGGAAACCGACGACGTACGCGCCGCGTCATCCCTTGCAGCTGGCCAATTTATTCAGTATTTAACTACAACATTAACCGCTCTTGTACTCGCATTCTTCTGGTCTCCTCTCTTGACCCTCGTTATCCTCTCCGCCGTTCCCTTTCTTATCCTCATCCAGGGATTCTCTCAGGCTTTTGCATCACCTCGTCTTGCACAAGAAAGATCGCTTATCGCTCGTGCAGCTTCCCTCGTCTCTCGCGTCGTATCAAATATTGGTGCCGTCAAAGCAGCGAATGCAGCCTCCTACGAACACACCCTTCTCACACGTGTCGCGGTCGCCGTTCAGTCACTCGGTGCCATCTGGGGTGTCACAAGTGGTACAAGTCAGTTTGTCACAATGGCCATGTTTGTCCAGGGATTCTGGTACGGAGCGCACCTGGTGCTCCAGGGCAAGAATCAGCCCGGTGATGTCATGAGCGTGTTTTGGGCATGTTTGATCGCGACCAGTAACCTACAGATGGTGGTCCCGCTTATGGTCGTATTGGCGAAAGGCAAGACAGCAGCTGCGGAACTCGCAGCGATTATTTCTTCCTCTCAACAGATCCCCGCAGCCATCGTCGCCAAACACCGGAAGGTGCAACCTCTTCGCCGGATCACGCCACGTAGCTTCGCGGGTGATCTCACACTCACCAACCTTACATTTTCTTACCCTTCTCGCCCAACCATGCCTGTTCTTCGCGACGTGAACATGTTCCTTCCTTCTCGTGAGACAACATTTATTGTCGGTCCTTCCGGATGCGGTAAATCCACAATCGGTTCCATTCTCCTTGGTTATTATACCCCAGCTCTTGGCAAGGGCGAAGTACTCCTTGACGAACAAGATTTGCGATATCTCGATGTTGCTTGGCTCCGGAGACATGTCGCAGGCGTCACACAAGGCTCAGCTGGCGTTGGCGCGCAGGTTTTCAGGGGCTCTATCCACTGGAACATTGCCCTCGGTGCTGTTGGTAGTGGGAGACGCGTCGAAGACGTGACTCGCGTGGAGGTGGAGGAAGCATGTCGGCTTGCGATGTTGGAAGGATGGGTTTCGGGACTTGAGGCAGGATACGAGACCATCCTCGTTGGGAGCGGGGAGAATAACGATGCAGAAGTTGGCGTCGTGTTGAGCGGGGGTATGAGGCAACGATTGGCCCTCGCGAGAGCGAGAATACGAGACCCTGAGGTCCTGATCCTTGGTGGGTTTCCGTCTACCACACATTGGATGATAACTTGCTCACGATATATGCACATATAGACGAGTCGACGTCGGCGTTGGACCCGGTGACACGCCATCTGACGATTGCAGCGATCCGAGCATGGCGTTCGCGCGTCAAGAAAACAACGGTTATCATCACACACGACCTCACGAGTATTAACGCGAAAGACTTTGTGTACGTTATGCGCGAGGGCTGCGTTGCCGAGCAAGGATTCCGCAACGAGTTGGAGAATACTGGCGGGGAGTGGAATAAGATGCTACGCCAAGGTGGCTGTTCCGATAACAATGAGCCGGATATACACCCGCCCGCATACGAAGAAGTCGCAGAGATCCTCGCCTCCCAAGATGAAGAAATGCGGGAAACTCAACAGTCAAAGGACAAGCACTACAGTCTCGCTCCGACTCTCAGTGGCGTACGCCCAGTTACGATGGCAATTGGAGGGTGGATGTTCGACGTTGTCACCGAGCTGACGAAGACGGCGAATGGCAACGTCCAGGAGCAGGTTCCCCCACTCCCCATTAAACCCCCTGTTGTCCTGAATCACGCGACTGAGTTTGAAGGTGGCGCTTCCGGGAGACCTAGAAGGCCTTCGAGTATGTCGATCCTGATCCCTTTGCCTACCGTCCCACAACGTGTCTACGAAGGTCGTCATACAAGTTTGCAGTTCACGGCCACCACGCCTTCATTCACCTCTCCCTTTACTCCGACTACTCCACCCCAGCCAATGGTTGAAGACGACGAAGAGTTTGAGAGTGAAAAGATCAATCTTAAACGGAGTGCCGAACAGGCTATTGGAAGACGCGAGAAGCGTGCCAGGAAGGCACCTGATGCCGCTCGAGTTGCCGCAGTTCCTCAAGCATCCCAGCCGAACTCGGCGTCCTTTGCCACAGAACCCCTTCCCGCCCCTGGTCTCATTGCAACGCTGCGTCTCATATACCCCACGATTCCCGCCAAACACCTTCTATTCTCCGGACTCTTCGCGTGCTTAGTGAACGGTGCTATGACCCCCATATTCTCCTTCCTGCTTTCTCGTCTGATGTATGAGATCTCCGCGAACCCTGGCGCAGATACGATTAACTCTTATGGTGGTTTCGTCCTCGGCATGGCAGCAGTCGATGGTCTAGTCATGGGCCTCAAGTATTTCCTGATGGAAACATCTGCCATCCGCTGGGCCACCCGACTGCGCGACACCGCCTACTCTCGCGTGCTCTTGCAGGACAAAACCTGGTTTGACTCTCCCACACATTCCCCTGCCGCACTCACACAAGTCCTCATCGAAGATGCTGATGACGCGCGGGCGCTCGTGGCTGTCGTCATGGGCCAGTTCGTGGTCGTCGTGGCCATGATGGGTGTTGGCCTGATTTGGGCCATGGTGTGGGGTTGGCAACTGACCCTCGTGGGCATCGCGATCGGTCCAGTTTTTGTTGGCGTCATGGCCGTTCAGGCGGGGTTGGTCGCGAAATGTGAGGTCAGGAACAAGCGAGCTCGCGAGGAAGTTGCGAGAATTTACTACGAGGTATGCTCACGACATGGTTTCTCGAGGTTGGTTGTTCCTGTAACTCATTCCTTTCATCGCCACAGACGATCCTCAATATTCGTAGCATCCGTGCTATGTCCCTGGAGCCAGTTTTGCAATCCCAGTTCGACAAAGCCACTTCCGCCTGTCTTACCGCTGGTTCTCGCGGCGCGTTTGTCGAGGGATGCTCGTATGGCATCGCTTCGGCTCTCATCTACCTCGCAGAAGCGCTCTTGTTCTACGTCGGCGCGGTCCTCGTCGCCAATGGCGCCTACACGTATCTCCAAATGGTCCAGGTGCTCAACCTCGTCGTTTTCACGGTCACGATTGGCAGCCAGCTCATGGCGTTCACTCAAAAGATTGCGAAAAGCGTCCAAGCGACCACAGATCTCTTCCAGCTCGTGACGCTTTCCACCGACGGGACGAGCGAATCCCAGGGTATACTCCGCCCACCGATCGCTGGTGACCTCGTACTGCAGAACGTGTCCTTTGCGTACCCGACAAAGCCCGATACGACTGTGCTGGAGAACCTCTCGATGACGGTCGCAGAGGGTGAGTGTGTCGCGCTCGTCGGCGCCTCTGGATGTGGCAAATCGACGGTGGCGGGCCTCCTGCAAAGACTGTACGAGCCCACCTCTGGGACAATATCCATAGGCGGACACGAGCTGCGACGGACGGACGTCCACCACTTGCGCAACCACGTCGCGGTCGTGAACCAGACTCCAAACCTCTTCGACGGCACCATCCGGGATAACATCGCGTACGGACACCTCGGGGAACTCATCGACGACGATGTGGTACGCGCCGCAAGGGCAGCCCACGTGCACGATTTCGTGATGTCGCTCCCACAGGGGTACGATACTCTCGTGGGCGAGAACGCGGCGCTTATTTCGGGCGGGCAAGCTCAGCGTCTCCAAATCGCACGCGCGCTCGCGCGTCCGTCTCGGATTCTCATTCTCGACGAATGTACGTCGGCGCTAGACGGCGCGAACCAGGCGGCGGTGCTCGAGACGATTCGAGGTGCCAAGGTTGGGCGGACGACAGTAATGGTGACGCACAAGGTGGAGGTGATGCGCATGTGTGACCGGGTGCTTGTCATTGAGGATGGGAGGGTTGCGGAGGAGGGGCGGTTTGAGGAGCTCGTCGAGCGCAAGGGGCTGTTTGCCAAGCTCGCGAGCGGGGGCGAATGGCTCGGCGACTGAATGTCATTGCATTGTTTTTTTTTTTTTTTTCTTTCTGTTCATTTTCCATCCGACGGACCGCTCAACGCATCATCATCATCATTTTTCATTCCTTCATGCTTTCGTTTCTTGGATAACTGATCACCCGCAGTTGCGAAAATGGGGGTTTCGTCCTGGAACCCTTATTACTTGTACATTCGACCATTCACCCTACTCTCTTTCCCCTCTGCGGGGACTTGTTTTCTTTTTTCTTCCTGATGCTTTTTCACCACGAACTGCACGACTACGCATTTTGTAGTACTACTCACGCTCATTGCTCATTGGTTAGATGTACAGTAAACACGTGAACCGTCATGAAATGGAATAACATTCTTACTTTCTGATTTGCGTGACTCGAGTGATGATGGTCTGGCGGGTGTATTGATTGAGGGTGGAGTCGACATCACGAGTTGTTGGCCGCGACGAGGAGCTCACGCGAAGGTGGACCCAACTGCGGGCTCGTACTTTGTGTCCCGGAGATCGTGATTTGGTGATGGGGATTTTCGTTTCAAATTCGGGTTGAATGACGTCATGAGAGGATGTATGACCAGCGTGAATGGACGGGCATCCCTTGTCGTTCGGACTATGTATATTGTCGACCATGAGGGGAAGATCGAATAAGAATGCGATCTGTGGACCACCATTGACCGGGCAGTAACAAAAGGAATAGCGAGAAAGGTCCGAGCGATGGTGTCGAGCAGAACGACGCCGATGATGCACGTGGATCAATGCGTCAAAGGATGGATGGATAAGCAAAGTGTCAAGTTACCTTGTTGGAGTGATCTATGAGATCGCTTTGATGTTAATGGACAATAGGAAGGTCCAGCACACGTTACGCGCCCACCTGAGCCACTCCGGAACGTGAGGGTATAAAGAGACGACGTTCTGACCATAGTAGACCATCAACTTGATCTCGCCCGTATACCTGCGCAGCCATCTCCTTGCTCTAGTTTCCAAACTTGCTGTATCGTTTTGCCTGTCTTGCTTCCAGTGAACGCGACCTTGCCCGTTCTGCACGCCATTTCCTGTGTCCCGACGAACACAATATTCATCAGACGCACTCTACGCACGAACTCAGCTCATATACCGCACCTATACCACCTTCTTCGCACCGATTGACAATGCACTCCCCTGCCACCACCGCTGCCACCACCCCGGCTACTAGTACCCCTTTAACCACCCCTGCTACCACTCCCGCCACATCCCACGATCAACTCGAACACAACGACACACCTGATTGCCTGCCTACGAATCCGGTATGTATCCCTTTCGTTCAAGATGGCCCAAGGCTGACGAGACACACAGCCCGTGTCGACCAACGATTTCCACCTGGACACGCTCTTCAACCCGGTGTGGATGTCTGGGCCCCACGTCTTTTCGTTCGCCAAGGATGGTACCGTGGTTCGTCCAGAGACGTACTCGCTGGAGCCCTACCCGGGTTATCACGCGGATCGCTCTCGGCGCCTCGAATCCGTAAATGCCTCGCACTTCCAGGGCTTCGCGAGGCAAGATCCAAAGCCCTGGAAGAACGTGGCGATTACGGAGCAGGACGACGCCGAGTTCGCGGCGTTCCAGGAGAGAATGCGAACGGGCGCGTTGGGTGAGCGGCGGCGACACCCGCCGTATGGGCATGCGCAGCGCGCAATGCGGGAGGAGCCGGAGCTCGTATACACCTGGCCGCCCAAGCCCCAGGGGCGGTAAGGTGGTACTAGTAGGTGAAAACCTTGGGGGGAAGGGTTTTTGTAATGTACTTACCGGCTGTTCTGTATTGTTGGGTATGTGTGCGGAAGTCCTGTATAAATCTGCGAGTCTCCATGGGAGGATTCATCGTGATCTGTGAGGAGACTCAGATCAGATAATCGGACTAGGTAGCTGATACTAGAATTCTCGGTCCGACGTTGTTGACGAGTATTTGAATAAGTTGATGATTACACGTTGTTTGGGTTTGTATATTGCTACACTTTGAGCAAACCGAAGTTTGAGTCGAGCTTATGGCCCGGTAGTTCACTTCGATTCAACGGTCACAGGTATTATTGCCAACCCCTCCTGCATTTGGGTTCACCAGTTACGATGGAGAAACATAACGCATTCTCCAGCGTTGTAATCACCCTTGGTTGCGCCTTTCCTGGAAGTGCTCGTGGTCAGTGGTTATTACGCATTACAAGGGCGACGGCGATCTAGTCCTCCATGGACGTCGAATTTCTCCATGGTGCAATTCCATGCTCGGAGGTCTCGAAAAAAGTGAGAGGCATTTTGCAAGGAGATCCCGAAGGTGCGAAGCTGAATCCAGACATGCAAGACTCACCATCGCACGACATTCATACTTGCGCGCGCGATACCATTATTCAGAAGACATAGCTTGTTGATCATCGTGTTGGAAACAGCCCCATGCATGGCCTGCATCGTGTTTCGCTGCCCACGCTGTGTCTGTGGCGTATCTGTTAGTCACTCCCCAATTCGTTGTTCTGCCGTACGTCCGCGACCACCCCCGTGGTCCTGCAAACCACCGTGTCGGTAACGCAAATACACATGTTGGCCCCGCTGGCTTGACTGTCTTCGATCCTCAAGGAATAGGATGTTAGCATACGACATATGTTGCCCACGGAACCGGGAACACGAGACCCTGAAACCGAACGGTACCCGTGATAACGAGCTTCAGGGTCCATTACCACGGTGAGGTTCTTTCCCACTGGCAGTCTGGTAGGGTCAAGGTGGCCAACCCGCAGAGTCGTATCGCAGATCGGAGATTATATCGAGTTCATACACAAACTCTGTGTCGTCATCTGCACAGCGCTGCACAGAGACAGTCCCTACCAATTCAAATCACGACGAAGGTAGCATCTTATTGCACCCGATCTGATGTTGCACCGAGCGCATCAATGAATGGCGATAGAGTTTGATCCACTCTTGTCGACAATTCACGAGTCCGATACTTTCGGATGGCTTGGAGAGCAAGTACGATCAATTCCGTACAAGAGCTCAGAAGACCAACGAGCGGTCGAACGTGTGTACTGTTTCAACTCGTCGGATCATCCAATGGATGGCAGAGCGGCGGTCAGAGCGGCGACCTAGCACCACGCGGTTCTAGCGTTTTATCTCAACGGGGCATCAATCGATCCGACGATCACGTCATAGCCGCCAGTGCACACCGCCGTTGAGTGAGATCACAATAAGGCGCGCTGACGTTAAAGCCTAGCTGGTCGGTGTGGCCTGCCCACTTATATCCTACGTCACCATTCTTTATATCCTGCTTTCTCCGACGTGCCATCTGCTCGTCTTTCGCCCGCCCCGCTACTAGCTTCGAGTTCGGTCTCTCTTCGAGTTACAGACTTCGCGAAGATGTCTACAAGCCTAGAGGTCGACCTAGAGAGCCTGGACCTGAATAATTATGTATCCCGTACGTCCAATTATAATGGGTGGTTGATTTCTCACAAGCCCTGCTAGTTGCAATGATCACCGCGGTCGTGTATGACTACGGTATGTCGTGAATTCACGTCCGTTGACACGGCACTGACGTCTACATGACCAGTGCTCACCTTTTCAACTGAGGTATTTATGTTGTATTTTCGTCGTGTCCTATACAAACACCGCCTGGCTGGTTACTTTGTATTAGATTGAACACATCTGGGTAAGTGAGCATCTCGAAGCCAAACAACATAATATTGACCACATTACAGAAGAGACCGTGGACCTGGGTCTCTTCTATGTTCCTTCTTGTATGTACCAATACCCCTTGGTCATGCCTGTAACTTATGCTCTCTAGGTCCGTTATGGGGGCTTGCTTTCAATCATGTATGGATACTGTTTCATCGATGGTTATCCTGCATTGTCTTTAATCTATTATCAAGTACTACTGCACTACGTATGTCCAGTTCTCTAGGCTGTGGGCTGGTTGGGACTGACCATACTGAATGACAAGCTGGGTCCACCTTTGTACCTGGTCCCTTGTGGGTGAGGTTTTTTCTATATCATGCCTTTGTCAATTCACAACTGAATGACCACCATTTGCATAATCTTAGATGTATGTATTTCATTTTTCTATTGAGTCATGAATGACTGATAGCAATTGGGTAGTTGTAAGTCTTCCAGAAAATCCTTCCCATGACCATACCTAGACTATGTTCCCATTGGCAAGGTAATATGTTGATTTATCTGACAAATTGGACTTCCATCCTTTTCACAAATGCTGCTGACTGTAAGCTATGGGTGCACTTGATTGTATGACAACTCATGACACCTCATTGCAGTGGTGATGATCTTTCGAATCTATGCATTGTATGGCCGATCGAGAATAATTCTTGGCCTTCTTCTGTTCATTTATTCTGGAGAGGTTATTGCTGGTGTTGCTGCTGGTATTACATACTCTATTCCTGGAGGTGTACTAGGTGTGTCCAACAATTTTCTTTCATATATGTATCAGGGGTGGGTTTGAATAATTCCTCTTGTGGTGCTTATTCCAGTGTCTATTGCTCCAGCACCTTATCCACCAGCCTGCATACTGCAATATCCTTCTTGGAACTGGGGAAGATATTCTGTCATTCCTCTGATTGTTCTACATGGTGTGATGTGTCTACTGGCCATCTATCAATACCTTAGGCAATCACTGCAACTATACAAGACAACAAAAAGATGGCAGTTCAATCAGTACTTTCAACTCCTTGCCAATCAAGGTATCCTGTACTTCTGCATGTGAGTCTTCATCACTACCTTGTTCAATACACATATATGAAACTAACAGGTATTGAAATTTATAGAAACTTTTGCCATGCAATCATCATCCAGAATCTCTTCAACTTAGCTATTGAGCAGACAGTTGCACTGATTTTGAGTTCTGCCATACAGATTCTCATCTTTGCACTGAACCCCCGCTTTATATTGAGCATCAGGGAACTGTATGCTCATGCTCTGCATGGCCAGTGTGTCGACACTGGGTTTGGCATGCAATCAGGCATACTCACAAACATTGGAACTAGACTCCACTTTGCAGCTGCAGAGTTAGAGGAGAGGACTGTTGAGATTGAAGAAGTACCTATAGGGGAGCTGAGAACGAACAGATGTGTTGATGGGGTATGATTGAGCAAGTTTTAGCAAATACAATGTGTTCGAATGCTCATCCTGTCAGTGTGACAGATCCTTTACTTCGGATGTAATTATCTTCATATGCTTTGTCTTTCGTACTATACCATCTCTATGTTCACTGTCAATGATGTTGTGTCCCCTCGACTTTCCTGACCCCGCACAGTATCTGCGTCGCTCGCACGTACATGATCGCTGGTAAGATTCCATCGTGTTAGCCTGAGCTACCCGGCTGGACTTGGAGCCTCCGCTATTGGTGGAGTAGCATTATCGACGAGGCGAATTATCCTTTTGTATCAGGTGGGGGCAGCGTACACTGGCCTTGGCACGAAATCTCCGTACGTGGCCAGTAAATGAACGGACAGGATATACCGCGATCATAACCGAAGGAGATGGGATGAATATCGCGGCCACTTCAAGTCGCCAAACGACCACGAAACGCACCGCGCTCCGCAATTCTTATCGAGTCGAAGTGCTAGCGATCAAATTGCACTTCTACCACTGGCATGTATCTCGAGGCCGTCCGGGACAACAAAGGGGGAGAGTTGCAGGCGGTGACAATATTTGGACGACAGAAATTACCATTGCTTCCAAGTTCGTCGAGTCTGCTCAATTCGTGACGCTCTCATTCGTGCACTTTGCCGGTAAGCTCTGGCGATAACTCGGGATGTCAAACAACCTGCTTCAATGCTTCAAAGTCACCTCGACGTGCCACTGTCTGACCACAGACGAGTGCTCTGGATGACAGAACGATACGGATTGAAGGCCCTAGCCCAATAGTAAGTATAATTGACTCGAGATAAATGTGAAAATGCAGAGCGATGTACAAAAAAAACAAGATTGTCATTCCGATTTCTTCGGCGTGGATATACACAAACCAGACAAGAACAGAGCGCACCAGAGAAACACACATAAAAGAGAATGGTGTGGGTATTCTCTAGACATGGACTGGAATCGAGTTCTAGCAGCTGTACAAAGTGCGAGCCGAGCTGAATCGAATGTTCGTCATGTTTAAATCCATTACCACACGTCCATGGCGGACGGATTGACTGCATGAGAGTCGAGGTGTCCACGAGGGTATTATAAGAAATTGTTATTGAGCACACATGGTGGGTGAGCCTGAAGAGCGACAACGTGAACGAGGATCAGAAAGCTTGTGCGAAAACGATTTGGGTTAACTCCACTAACCACTCGAGCTCATGGCCTTGTAGTACACAGCGGGATGGATAGCATGACAGGCAATGCGCCATCGATCTCCGTCTTTAAAAGAGGTAATCAACGGGATTAGTTAGTGTCGTATCGAAGCATGCACGATCTGGCGCAGACGCATATATGTGTCGTCAATATAGAAAACCAACACTCTGAGAGTCGCATGTACGCATATATGGACTCGTCGACCACATGCTTGACAAGTGTGGTGAAAGGGAGAGTAGGAAAGGAAAGATCTTACTCGTCAAAATGAATCCCTCTCTTTGGGTCCTTTAGCCTCTTTTCTCGAACCCTCCTTACTTTGCTTTCTCGCCTGGCGCCGGCGATTGGGACCGGAGTGTGTGAGGGAGCGTATTTTGATACTGAGCCCACCCCTGCGGAAAAGACGGTTATGGATACAGGGCGCGAAGGGGAAAAAAGTGGGACTTGCCATTGAACATGCCACCGGGTCGCCCCACAAAAACCAAAAATACACCTCTGGCCGCGCATACTGACAACGACCGAATCGGGCCGATAAAGCGCGCGAGAGATGTGATCCACGACCTGCGATAAATGCAAGAGTGATCGAAATCTTTCGGAAGATGATTAAAATGGAAGCCACTAAAGAAATTGAGCAAAGGAATACCTCGTGGCCCGGGCCATACTCGACATATTGGTCCTTCTTGGCCGAGGACGATGGCTTCGTCGAGGTGCTCCATTCCTCCAAGCTCAAGGTACCAAGTGAAGAGAAAACCGCAAGGTTGTTTGCGACGAGGGCCCTTGCAGGCGAAGGTCGAGTACTTCCCGGTTGAGGATAATGGCCGCGTTGAGGTCTTCCATTAACCCCAGTGACAGCTCGTAGCTCAGGCCGCCGAAGGCAGAGATCACGTCCAAGGTTACATAAGTACTAGGCCAAGTCAAAGTTCGTGTGCTTCTCGGCCAGTCGAGCGCAATATTGACATCGTTGGAGTCCTCCATTGCTCCGAACTGCTTATACATGGAGAGACAAACCTTTTCCACAGAAGCACTGCCCGCACATGGTCTTGCTGCGACGCCGCGTCTCGTATACCCCACGGTTCCCGCCAAACACCTCTTCTCCGGTCTCTTCGCGTGCTTAGTGAACGGTGCTATGACCCCATATTCTCCTTCCTGCTTCCTCGTCTGATGCTTGAGGCCCCCGCGAACCCTGGCGCAGATACGATTAAGTCTTATGGCGCTTTCGTCCTCGGCATGGCAGCTGTCGATGGTCTGGTCATGGGCCTCAAGTATTTCCTGATGGAAATATCTGCCATCCGCTGGGCCACCCGGCTGCGCGACACCGCCTACTCTCGCGTGCTCTCGCAGGACAAAACCTGGTTTGACTCTCCCGCACATTCCCCTTCCGCACTCACACAAGTCCTCATCGAAGATGCTGATGACGCGCGGGCGCTCGTGGCTGTCGTCATGGGCCAGTTCGTGGTCGTCGTGGCCATGATGGGTGTTGGCCTGATTTGGGCCATGGTGTGGGGCTGGCAACTGACCCTCGTGGGCATCGCGATCGGTCCAGTTTTTGTTGGCGTCATGGCCGTTCAGGCGGGGTTGGTCGCGAAATGTGAGGTCAGGAACAAGCGAGCTCGCGAGGAAGTTGCGAGAATTTACTACGAGGTTAGTTCACGAAGTGGTTTCTCGAGGCTGGTTGTTCCTGTAACTCATTCCTTTCATCGACACAGACGATTCTCAATATTCGTAGCATCCGCGCTATGTCCCTGCCGAGAGCGTCCAGGTGACGATGAGTCTCTTCCAGCTCGTGACGGTTTCCACTGACGGGACAGACGAGTCCCAGGGTATGTGGACTTCGCCCAACAGTCTGTCCCCGCTCTCCCAAACTGCCGATCGCTGGCGCCACCGTACTGCAGCGCGTATCCTTTGCGTACCCGACAAAGCCCGATACAACCGTGCTGGAGAATCTCTAGATGAAGGTCGCAGAGGACGAGCGTGTCGCTCTCGTTGGCGCCTCTGGTGACAAATCGACGGTGGCGGGTCTCTGCAAGGCTGTACGAACCCACTTCTAGGACGATACCCATCGGCGAACACAAGCTGCGATGGGCGGACGTCCACCACCTGCAACCACGTCGCGGTCGTGAACCAGACTCCAAACCTCTTCGACGGCACCATCCGGGATAACATCGCGTACGGACACCTCGGAGAACTCACCGACGACGATGTGGCGCGCGCCGCACGGGCAACCCACGTGCACGATTTCATGATGTCGCTCCCACAGGGGTACGATACCCTCGTGGGTGAGAACGCAGCGCTCATTTCGGGCGGGCAAGTCCAGCATTTCCAAACTGCTCGCGCGTCCGGCTCTGAATCTCATTCTCGACAAATGTACGTCAGCGCTCGAAGGCGCGAACCAGGCGGCGGTGCTCGAGACGACTCGAGGTGCCAAGGTTAGGCGTGTGACTATTCTCTTCACATCTGCAGGGATTCGTTCCCTTTATCTTGATCCTTTTTTTGACTACAAATTACACGACTGCGCATTTTGGAGTACTGTTCACCCGAATCGTCATGAAATGGAGCAACATTCTTTCTGATTTGCGCGACTCGAGTGATAATGGTCGGTTTTGTCAAACGAGGGTGTGTTGATTAAGTGGGTGAGCCAATGTTACGACTTGTTGGTGGCGGCGATGGATCAGCACTTCAGTCGCGGCGAGGAGCTCACGGTGAGAGTTGTTGATGCAAACTGTGGAAGTGGGGTTTCATTTCAAATTCTGGGTGAATGACATCATGGCAGGATATATGACTAGTATGGATGGACGGAAATGCCTTGTCGTTTGGACTGTGTTGTCGACCATGAGAGAAAGATCAAACGAAAACGCGACCCGTGTACCACCATTGACCGTGAAGTGACAAAAGGAATAGCGGGAAAGGTCCGAGCGATGGTGTCGAGCAGAACAACCCCGATGGTGCACGTGGATCAATGCGTTAAATGGATGGATAAGCAAAGTGTCGAGTTACCTTGTTGGAGTGATCTATGAGATCGCTTTGATGTTAATGGACAATAGGAAGGTCCAGCACACGTTACGCGCCCACCTGAGCCACTCCGGAACGTGAGGGTATAAAGAGACGACGTTCTGACCATAGTTTGACCATAAACTCGATCTCGCCCGTATACCTGCGCAGCCATCTCCTTGCTTCACTTGTCGAACTTGCTGTATCGTCTTGCCTGTCTTGCCTCCAGTGAATACAACCTTGCGCGTTTTGCACGCCATTTCCTGTGTCCCGACGAATACAATATCCATCAGACGCACTCTACGCACGAACTCGGTTCTTATACCGCACCTATACCACCCTTTTCGCACCAGTTGACAATGCACTCCCCTGCCACAACCGCTGCCACTACCTCGGCTACTACCCCCTTCATCACCCCTGCTACGACTTCCGCCACATCACACGATCAACACGAACACAACGACACACCTGATTGCCTGCCTACGAATCCGGTATGTACCCCTTTCGTTCAAGATGGCCCAAGGCTGACGAGACACGCACAGCCCGTGTCGACCAACGATTTCCACCTGGACACGCTCTTCAATCCAGTGTGGATGTCTGGGCCACACGTCTTTTCGTTCGCAGAGGATGGCACCGTAGTTCGTCCCGAGACGTACTCGCTGGGGCCCTACCCGGGCTATCATGCGGATCGTCCTCGGCGTCTCGAATCCGTAAATGCCTTGCACTTCCAGGGCTTCGCGAGGCGAGATCCGAAGCCCTGGAAGAACGTGGCGATCACGGAGCAGGACGACGCCGAGTTCGCAGCGTTCCAGGAGAGAATTCGAACGGGCGCGGTGGGTGAGCAGCGACAACACCTGCCGTACTATGGGCATACGCAGCGCGCAATGCCTGAGGAGCCGGAGCTCGTATACACCTGGCCGCCCAAGCCCCACGGCCGGTAAATACCGTGGAGGAAAAGGGTTTTTTTATGTACTTACCGGCTGCTCTGTATTCTCGAGTGTGTGAATGGACTTATTGAAAGTCTGCGAGACTCAGAGAGTAGGGGGCAAAGCAACGTCCTACGAATACGTGGGAAAATATCAGATAAGAGCTCCGGACCGAAGATGCAGTGTTTGGACACCTTTGTTTAGGTTCGAACAGCCTACAGAACTGCTGCAAGTTTTGAACCAGGGTCGAGCTTGGTTCTAAAAGACCTCAACATCAAAGATCTTGGGCGACCCAACGCTTCATCACAGGCTGCACGCCAGACGCTCAGTGACCGTGTAAGGATAAACAAGGCCCGCCATCAAGCCAACAATTCTCGTCAAAGTCCAAGAGATATGGACTTAAACGCGCACTGTACGAACGCATGCCATCACATTACCACCCTGACCAAACGGCTCGCAATCAACTCCCCGAGCAAACAGAGAGAGGCTCGTGACGCTCCCTGAGTTACGTGGAGCATTCGAAGCGGAGGAAGCAGAGCTGGGGGTGAAATCAAAAGCTGAGTTCCAGAAAGCAGCCAAGAAGAAGGCCGACGACACCGCGCTCACGGTACACTTCGCATCACCTGGCAGGAGATCGTGAGTCTTGTCTTCGACTGCCCGCTTGCACCCTACAAACGCAAGGATGACCTCATCGCTCTTCAAGTTGCTGGTGCCCTTGCACTGCCAACGGAAGGTGCATATTGTTGTGGCACTCGTGAAGGCGATCAGGGACCACCTTGCAGAAAATCCCGGTCGAGCGAACGAGCTGCGGATTAGCGGACTTCTCGGGGGCTTGAGAAAACGCACTGCCGCTTTGATCAGTTCCTCCGAGCCATCAGTTGAGCCATCAACGCCGGCGCTGCCGCAGTCTTCCGCCTCAACAAATGATACATTCGTCCGAAATTTGTCAAACCACCACACGCTGGACTCCCCCCCGTCGTCGAACGGTCGCATGTCTCATACTCACATTCCTTCACGCCATATATCCCGTAAGGTGTCCTGTACTTCTTCGTCTTTCCCTTTTGTCTTATTTCTTCCCTCTCTGCAATGGCTCGGATCTTGAATGCAAAAGCTAGCCTAGCTTGGTTGCCACGTTTGGCAGCAGTATACTAACTTATTTTACACCACTGATTCCGCGGGCACAGTATACAAATATCGTGGTTCGTAATCCCGTTCGCTGTGTTACATTTCTCTGTTCACACTATACCCTCAGTCCATCATGAACACCTGCGCGATAGCCAAGGCAGGGTTCGGCATGTCGTCGCTATCAGACCGCAATGTGGGTGGGTTGACAGGCATTGGAGGCGACATCGTATCTGTGGACATTGGATCGGTCGACAACTCGAGGATGTACGATTGGAAGTACCTGAAGTACTCTTCGTCCGTGGTGGCGACACCCCACCGCCGTGCGTCACTAGACAGGCATTCGAATCTGTTATAAGGAGACACCGTCGAACAATTCAGACGAATGATGCATGTATCCGACTCGGAGATGCGATGCCAAGCAAGGGTAATAATAAAATGTCGCAAATGTTAGACCGTGAGAAATCACCTATTCGTTCTCGTACCTGTACTGCTAAGTTGCTGCTAAGATTCAACTCGAGTGAGTCTTCTATGAAGATGGTGTTTGGACAAGCACACGTGAGCCGCATGTCGCACCGACGACGCACTTTGTATCCACTCTCGGGCTTGTCCTGGAAAGGCAATTCACGACTCCGACTTTTTCGGATGACTTGGCGAGCAGGTACGGTCACGTCCCTAAAAGAGACTCCGCTGAAAACTGATCTGAGGGTGCGTGGGCACTGTTTCAACTCGTCGAAACATCTGATCGTCGGCAGGGGGGACAGACATTCAGAGCGGCGGCGACATCCTTATGGGCCAAGCACCACGCGCCTCCGGCTTTTAATCTCAACGGCGCTTCAGTCAATCCGACGACGACACGTCATAGCCCTCGGGTGCTATCGTATGTTGCGATGACGCGGTAGCAACAAATGTCATCATTGAGGTTCTTTTTCATGTGAGTTCTACAAAGAAGGCAGCCAAGCTTGCCTCGCTCGTTTTAATCAGTCACGTTTTGGCCAACGTGCACACCACAGTTGAGTAAGGCCACGATAAGGGCGTTGAACTTAAAGCCTACCGGTCAATGTGGCCTGCCCACTTATACCCTGCGTCACCATTCTTCATATCCTGCTTTCCCCAACGTGCCATCCGCTCGTCTTTCGTTCGCCCCGCTCCTAGCTTCGAGTTCCATCTCTCTTCGAGCTACAGACTTCGCGATCATGTCTACAAGCCTAGAGATCGACCTGGAGAGCCTAGACCTGAATAACTATGTATCTCGTACGTCCAATTATAATGGATGGTTGACTTCTCACGAGCGCTGGTAGTGGTGATGGTCACCGCGGTCGTGTATGACTACGGTACGTCGTGGATTCACGCACGTCGATCATAGTGGACTAACATCTGCACAATCAGTGCTCACCTTTTCAACTGAGGTATTTATGTTGTATTTTTCGTCGTGTTCTATGCAAACACCACCCGGCTGGTTACTTTGTATCAGATAGAACACATCTGGGTAAGCGAGCATCTCGACGCTGAATGACACAATATTGACAGCACTACAGAAGAGACCGTGGACCTGGGTCTCTTCTGCGTTCCTTCTTGTAAGTACCAACCCTCCTTGGTCGTGTTTGTAATTTATGTTCTAATCTAGGTCCGTTATGGGGGCTTGCTTTCACTCATGTATGACTACTATTTCACTGATGATTATCTTGCATTGACTTTATTCTATGATCAAGTACTACTGCACTAGGTATGTTCAGTTCTCTAGATTGTGGGCTGGTTGGGACTGACCATACTGATCCACAAGCTGGGACCACCTTTGTACCTGGTCCTTTGTGGGTGAGTTTATAAATACATCATATCTTGTCAATTTGCAATTAAATGATTATCATCTGCACAATGTTAGATGTATGTTTTTCATTTTCTCTCTTGAGTCATGAATGGCTGATATCAATTGGACAGCTGTAAGTCTTTCAGAAATTCCTTCCCATGACCATACTTTGACTATGTTCATGCTGGCAAGGTAAAATGTTGATTTATCTGTCAAGCTGGACTACCATCCTTTTCACAAATGCTGCTGACTGTAGGCTTGGGTACATTTGTTTGCATGACATTGTCATTCATGGCACTTCATTGCAGTGGTGATGATCTTTCGAGTCTATGCATTGTATGGCCAATCAAGAATAGTTCTGGGTCTTCTTCTGTTCATTTATTCTGGAGAGGTTGTTGCCAGTGTTGCTTCTGGTATCATATACTCTATGCCTGGAGCTATCATAGGTATGTCCAACAAATTTCTTTCATACATGTGTAAGAGGCAGATCTGAATAATCTCCCCCATTGTACTTATTCCACAGTGATGCTTCCTCCAGCACCTTACCCATCAGTTTGCATATTGCAATATCCTTCTTGGAACTGGGGAAGATATTCTGTCATTCCTCTGGTTGTTCTGCAGGGTGTGATGTGCCTATTGGCCATCTATCAATCTCTTAGGCAATCATTTCAACTGTACAAAGCAACAAAAAGGTGGCAGCTCAATCAGTACCTCCAACTCCTTGTCAACCAAGGTCTGCTGTACTTCTTCATGTGGGTCTTCACTTACCTTATTCAATTTATTCAACTAATGGATATTTAATTTGATAGGAATTTTCTACATGCAATAATCACCCAGGGCCTCTTCAGCATAGCTGTAGCCCAGACAGTTGGACTGATTTTAACTTCTACTACAATCATTCTCATTTTTGCACTGAACCCCAGGTTTATATTGAGCATCAGGGAGTTGTATGCCCAAGCTCTCCATGGCCAGTGTGTTGACACTGGGTTTGGCATGCAATCAGGCATGTTCACAAACATTGGAACTAGACTTCACTTTGCAGCTGCAGGGCTAGAGGAGAGGACAGTTGAGGTTGAAGAAGTACCTATGGGAGATCTGAGAAGCAAGAGATATGTTGATGGGGCATGATTGAGTAAGTTTTAGCAAATAAAATGTATTTGAAAACTCATCCTATGATAGATCCTTTGCTTCGGGTGAAATTATCTTCGTGTGCATCATCCGACATTTCGTACTACCATACCATTTCTATCATTTTCGCTGTCAAATGATGTATGTCCCCCGACTTTCAAGAGATATTCCTGTCTCCAGCCAGAATGTGAGTGGCTCGCACCTACGTAATCGCTGGTAAGATCCCCATGTGTCAGTGTGAGCTGCCAGATTTGGAGCAGTAGTGTTGATGATGCGAGTCGTCTTCTCGTATCGGGTGGGAGCGACGTGCGATCACCTTGGCGTGGGATCTCTGTACGATAGGATAGGATATACGGCGATGATCGAAGAAGATGTCAGTGGAACGAATATCGCGGCCATTTCGAGTCGCCACGGACGGCCCGGAGACAGGGGAAAAGAAGGGGAGATTTTCAGGCGGCGACAACGCCCGGACGACAGAATTCATCACCGCCTCCAAGCTCGCCAAGCCCGCTCAAACCTGGCGAGTGACCGCGGAATGTCAGACGATTTGCTTCAATGCTTCAAAGATGCACGACGCCCACTCTACCGGCTCCCTAGAATTGGCCATGTCGGAAGGATCATGGTCCCGTGATTGCTAGCTAGCTGCGGGGAAGGAATGTTACCAAGCCCGGTCCTCAGTACTATGTGGAAGAGTTACCGAGTATGTCCAGTCATGCGTCGTGCGAGCCCAAAGTGATTGAGGTGGCCACACCATTTCCCAATAAGTTTACCACCGCATTGCAACGCACCTCACAAAGTCTTTTCGTCCATTGAGGGAAGCGCCCTTGGTTCGTTCTCGGAGGTGTTAATCCTTCAACGGTGAATCGGACGTTACGAATCGATTCACCGTTGAATGATTAACACACTGCGATTTTTAGGGAACAGCAAGAACAGCATAGAAGAAGGATGTAGTATAAAGAAGAGCTTCACTCACGTCCATCCGTTACTCGTCAAGGTACGCTTGTACAATCTCGTTCAACTGCGGACCTTCCTTGGTCGATATCTCGATCGTTTACATCTGTGACAAAAGACAGTCGTGTAAACACACTCACCCAGAGGGAAGGAGATCTTACATCTGTAATCCGACGGCTCCATGGCCTCCACTTCGCTGACGAACGCACCCCTCACCCTGCCGATCGCATCGTAGACGGTCTGACGGCCGCCCTGCTCGAAAGTGAATGCAAGAAGCTTCCCTCACTAAGGAGCATCGCCACGTTCTAGAACCTTAGCAGCTGTTCCTCAGGCCAGAGTAGCAAAATCCGGGTTGACGGCATTCACGTCAAAGGTGTGATGTGGTCCTGCGACAAACATGTGAAGGACAGCTATTGCCGGTATGTTGACCCCATATGAATTTCGCATTTCCGTAAGCATCTGGGTCACCGATCCAAAATCATCCGTAAGAGAAGTCTGAAGGAAACTTGGCGCTTGCCTGTGTACGCCCTGTTCGAGGTTTATCCGGTTTGAATAGTCGAGGCAGGCGAAATTAGGACTGAGTCCAATGTAACCTTGTGGAGTACCTCCGCATAATTGCCGATGCCCTGCCCGGCTGACCACAGAGGCTATGAGAATGTTGGCGCTGCGCAGACCGTCTGCCCCCCTGCTGATCACCAGGTATTTCGACGAGTTGAAGCAGTACGCACGTTCGTCAGCCTTCTGAGCTCTCTTCTAGGGGCGCGATCGTACCTGCTCGCCGAGTCATCCGAAAACACCAAAGTCGTGAATCGCCTTTCCAGGACAAGAGTGGATCCAAAGTGCACCGTTCAATCGCCATTGATGCGTGGGTGCAACGTGCAGCTCGTCAAAACACCAGCAACAAAATCTTCAAAGAAGCCTGAGGGTCTGATTCGGATGGGGTCCACGGGGAGATGGAAAGAGCGGCATGATGACGCTAATCCATGTATGGGAGAATACACAGAAGAAAGACCCGGGGACCAACATGCCAGCTCGGATCGATATTTACAATCTACCGGTGTGCTGGGCACGGACTCGGACGTCGATCCGTCCGGAGAAATGGAAAGGCTGAATAGAGTATCACCATGACTGTTCCAAGGTTACGCAATCTCAAATTCACCAGTTTCAAGTTGGCAGTTTCAGCGTTGTAGAACGGATCGTATGGTTGTCCACGGCAGAGAAGAGCAGGTCGCCAATGGGCCATCGAGGTCGAAAACTACGCTGGCACCCTGTCGTGCACGCGAGTTTTTTCAAGGCGGGAAAGAAGCGCGCTGCGGACCTTGATTCGCCCGTCGATGCCACCACTAGTGATCTTCTTCTGCCCCTACCGTCACCGAGGCTGGTCACTTTTTTGTTGCGCCACGTCTAAAGCGGTGGTCGAGAAATAGGGTAGCTCTTACTATGAGACGCAGTGTACACTCTTCCACCTATATCACATATATTCCCATGCTCCTGCCCACCTCACCATCGTTCAAGTCCCCGGTCCCGGTTCGACTTGAAACCTACAAACGAATGTCATTCCTGGAACTTCATGCTCCACCCTTTCTCACGCATTCTCCGCTCTTGAGCTCACACACTTTCCATCGACATGGAAACCAAGTCGTTGTTCTTGACGCCCGGGTACGAGCACAGTTTCACATATTTTGTGCACGGGTTTACAGGTCATTATTTGACCCATGAATGATCCCTGAAGACCAGCGGTGCCCGTGAGTTCTCGATGTACGAAACCATGCGTCTCCGGCGTTTTATCTCAACAGCGCACCAATCAATCGGACGATCACGTCATAGCCGCGGGCGTTCATAGGGTGCGATGATGCGATAACAATATCGCCGGTTCTTTTACATGTAAGTTCGACGAATACGGTAGTCAAGGCTTGCCTCGCTCGTTTTCATCAGTCACACCCTTGGAGCGCTCATCCCGTTAAGTAAGGCACCACGATAGGGCGCTGAACTTAAAGTGCCGATTTCCCGCCCACTTATTCCCGTCGCCATCGCTCGGAT
>JBBPKY010000034.1:0-74455 GCA_038089495.1 Xerocomellus dryophilus
ATGCGGGCAACTTTCTCGTCTGCGACACTTGCGAACGTCCACGGACCGAGCCAGGTCGCACCTACAAGGTCATATCCATGTACTTGAGGACGCGCCAATTCATGCCACACTCTCGATGAACGCGAGGTGGAGAACGAGGGAACAGCGCCATGGACACGGGCCGTCTGATCCAACCTGACCCACTTAGCCGACATGCAGATCCAGTCAGTAACCCAACTTACCCAACCGAAATGATGTATTCTCCAGCAGGACTCCAATCAAGGTCCTTCACTGGCCCGCCGTGTCCGCTGATAGCACCAATTTCTCTCCATTGCGCGGTATTCGGGTCGCCTTCTGTCGCTTGCACAGATCGCCAGCGTCTCCACCCTCCGTTCCATCCCCAGCCTACGACTTCATCGCCTTGTGCGGTTCTCGCCCAAAGTCCGCCTACAAACCCTCCAAGGCGTTGTCCACCAACATCACCAAACCGTTGTCGGTTGATCCATATTGAACCAGCTGTGACATCGTTGGATGACGCCGAACGCAGAATTTGGCTTGGAGACCACAGGATCAAAGAAGAGTCTGTTGAACTTGACAAAAGAGTCTGCAGTGAGGAAGCACTTGCGGGGGTAGATGGTGCCCATGCCAGCGACGTCACGCCTGCTTCATGTCCGATGAGCAGTGCATCAAAAGTTATGGCATATTGTTGGGCACTTTTTAACGCTTGGTCACATCATCATGAGCAAAGTGCAGAGGAAACACACCCAAAATCTTTGTGTTTTACTGTTAGAATATGACGTTTGAGCGAAATTTGTCTTCCACCTTCTTCGCCCTCCGTAGGATCCGCGAGTGAAGCTTCAAAGGCGTCCAGCAGATCATCACTGGGTGCACTCATGCTCCCGCTTTGATTCTTCGCTACTTGCGGGCTCTCCACAGCACCGATGTTCCACAATCTAATCGTCCCATCCTGAGAGCCGGAAGCAAGTATGAGTTGATCATTGGAAGGGGTCTCTGAAGGCGATGTCGGAGAACAGAACGCCAGGGCTCGCACCCAGTCTTCATGACCCGGAAGGGCGACGGAACGGACAAACTATAACAGCGCCAAGATGAAGAAAATCGGATCAACGACAAAAGGGCAGGGCGCACGTTACTGTCGGAGCGTGTCCAGATATGTACGTTTCTGTCCGTCCCGGCGATGGCGAGGATAGTGGCTATCAAGAAGCACGATGGATCCCGGGTTACCACCCGAGCTTCGGATTCCGAACCAAACACCAACCTTTGGAACGAGGAAGCGTTGTCAACGCTAGCGCTAGCGGGTACTTTCCATGAAGGGAGATGACCTGGGCCATCTCGACGTTGACTGAGCCAGGCCAGTCAGGACCATCGAGCACATAAAGAGGGAGCGTTTGCGTACGAGTGTCTTGTTCATCGACGATGGTCCATATCTTGACAGAGGAATCGGAGCTACCTGTCACCAGGACACCTCCCGACCCAGACAGAGCGGAGATCGGTCGGGAATGCGCGCGTACGGTGACCGCATTCCTCCACTGGCGTCGATTGTGGCATCAGAGAGACTATGGGGACCGGAGAGGGTTGTCATACATTGTCCAACTTTTGCCAGAACCGGATCTGCCCTTTGTCGTCTGCGCTAACGAGAAAGTCATCGCGCAGAAATCGCACGCAGGTCACCAAACCCTCGTGGCCTGCCAGAGTCTCGTAGACACCCGTATTACATTGGTCCTAGAGGGTCGGAGGAGCCATCAGCTGAAGCAAGGCGAGAAAGAACTGGACTCGCGTCGACATTCCAGAATGCTACGAGGCGACCTGTTCCAAATGCTACCAGGGTGGAGCTGGGCGATACGTGGGCCGCATGGTTGAAGCGATTAGCAGACGCGGCAATGTAAGCAGTCGATATCATCCTAACAATATTCACGGAGTGGACGGTCGAACACGCTCGGGCACATCAGTCACGTGGAATCAATTCACTCTTCATTCCGTTCGTAGTATCTTACAGCTACACGATGGTTGTCTATCAAGGGACTTGGAGCCCAGCCTGCACCCCAGGCCTCTGGACGAGACGCTCCACCCAGGCCTATGCGGGGTAAGGATCGCCCTGGTGTGGTTTATGTGGATGCATACCTTGGTGTTGGGGAAGGCGTCGAGGGTGTCAATCCCGGCACGCTGGTGGAGACGGACCCTGATGACAATGCATGAGATGAGAACCGGCAGGGTCGGACGGCCAACGTACCAGGGGAGAACATTAAGGTCTGCAACGCTCAACTTGCCCTTTCCCGGGCCAGCGAGGTATTCGCGGCCCTCGAGACGAATGTTGAGTACGTTGTACAGACGGGCGGTCTCGTCGATATAGCCTGTGAGAGGGTCGGCAAAGAGAGCGCGAAGACAATGTTACCACGCACGCTTCTTGCCATACGGGATATCCTCTGGGGCAAAGTTTCTAAAGTGGTGTGCTGACGACAAAGTTGAGTGAGTCATGGGCGACGGGGGACGACATACCCTGGCCCTGCATGGGACCAACTCCGCCGTGCTACGAGACGAGCTGGATGAGCGCGGCCAATGTTAGTGTAAGATCACGCACGGCAAAGAAGATCCACTGGAGCATGACGCTCTCGTCGTCGCTCCCGGCGGGGAAGGAGAAGAGACCTTTGGTGTCGTACTTGCGAACGAGGTAGAGAAGAATAGCGGCGCTTTCAAAGACGCTGAAAGGCTCTGGTTTGTGGTCGCGGTCGACGAGGACGGGGATGCGACCGTTGGGGTTGAGAGCAATGTACCAAGGCTCCTTCTGGCGGTTGGTGGAGAGATCGATCCTCTCGACGCTGTGGGGCTCGGTCGGGGGCCGACGGTGCACACGGCAGCACTCACTCGTAGTCTATGACGCTGCCATAGGCGGCCTTGAGCTCTTCGAGCAGGATGGACACCTTGTGTCCGTTGGGAGTGGGCGCGGTGTAGAGCAAGAGGGGCTTTGACATGGCAGACTGACCAACTCACAGCGGTGGAGGACAGGATTTATATGTAGTGGATTCGTCATGTGGCCGAGGTGCTTGCTAATGTCCTCAGTCAGCAGCTCTCCCCCGCGCCTTTTCCCCCTCCATGCCCACCGTGTTGCCCCGGAACCTCTTGCGCATGTCCAGCTAGTAGTCGTTCACTTTTTCGTCGCTGTCTCGGACGGTGCACGCACCATGTTCCGTTTGCATTCATAAGTAGCCTTGCGCAGGCTCTGGCAAGCCTCGGGGAGCTCGTCCGTGTGATGCTTGAGACAGTCCGAGGGCAGTCGCCCGTGCTTTTGAACGCAGTCAGACTCGACAAGGCACGCTTTCAGTGCCCCGAGCAGCGCAGAACACGACGAGGACATGGTGGTGAGAAAGAGTGTTGACGGCTGTTGCATTCACACCCCCATATCATGCCTCTCCTGCGCGCGACACCCAGCTTGGCCCCCGTCCCCCGTCGCGCCGTGCTCGCCGTTTCTGGCAGCGACGCGACCCAGTTCCTCAACGGCCTGCTCGCGAACAGCGTCCAAGGCCGCCCGTCCTACAGCGCGCTCCTGCACGCCCAGGTCTGACTTGTCCAGCGCGCTCCCGCTCTCGACTGAGCCTTGCCAACAGGGCCGCGTCCTCCACGACGTCTTCCTCTTCACCTCCTCTGCGTCCCCGTCGCCCACCTATCTCATCGACCACGACCCGTCCCCGCCCCTCCTCTCCTTGCTCAAGCGATTCGTCCTTCGTTCCAAGGTCCGCATTCGCGACGTCACACAAGAATGGGACGTATGGGCCGCATGGGGCGACCGTCCCCAAGCCCAACACAGGTCCTGGCATTGGGCAGCAAGCGGCGCCGTCGAGCCCGTCTGGCATGACTCGCCGTGGGGCACCGAGCACAACGTCATCCTCGATCGTCGTGCGCCCGGCATGGGTCGCCGACTGCTCGTCCGCAAAGGAGACAAACGTCCGTAGCTTTACACGACACTCTTTTCGCTCACTCTCCCGTCGCTGCACAGCTCAAGAAGCCTCGACCCACGACGTACTGGCGCCGGACGCATACGTTGTACATCGGATAATGCATGGCGTGCCCGAAGGCAGCGCCGACATTCAGCCTCTGCACGCGTTTCCCATCGAGTCGAACCTCGATGTCATGGGTGGACGTGCGTGACCTCTTTGCTCCGCCCCACATGGACGCTGATGCATGCGCAGTCGACTTCCGCAAGGGGTGTTATGTAGGACAAGAGCTCACCGTGCGGACCTATCATACCGGCGTGATACGCAAACGAATTCTCCCCGTTGCCTTGTCCACGACGTCAACGAGCGCGGGCCCATCGCTACACATTCCCATCAAACCATTGGTAATCGACACGTCGACCGCCCCAACACCGCGTCTTCGCGGAACATCCACCCTCCTCACTTGTGTTGCCACGCCGTCCGTGAGCCCTGGCACGGCTGTCGGCCTCGCTCTCCTCCGTTTAGAGCACCTGCGTCCAGACGTTGCCTTGTTTACAGACGAAGCCGGCGGAGCAAGGTGGAAAGTGGAGCCTCGGTGGCCCGACTGGTGGCCCAAACGACCGTCGAGCGAGAAAACAGTAGATAGTGTAGATTGACGAGTACTGTACATTGTCAGGCCACGTCTTCGGCGACGACGTATGCGAGGATGTACTCTCCGTCGTGACTGACAGACACGTGTAATCTCGGACGCTTGCCGGGGTCGCAGACGAGCGCGGGTTTGGCCCCCGTCTGGGGATCGAACGAGGTGTAAGTGAGCTCCTTCCAGGTCGGTCTAAGTGGATACAAGGCCTTGTAAGCAGCCTCTTTCACCGCCCACCTGTGGCCGTTCAAAAAGTTTGAAGCAGACACGACGAGGGAGTACATACCGCACGCTCAAAAATCGTGTTGCAATCCCTTGGTCAGGCTGGAGTCGACGAAAGGCGCTTCGTTCTGGCGGACTGAGAATGCGCGAGACGATCCTCTCTGTTCCTCTTCGATTGATCAACGCGGCCATGCGCGGGACATGCAAGAGGTCGACACCGATCCCGTGGATGGTCATGGTTACAGAAAAACGACGCTACTAGACTATTTACAATCACTCCATGTCCGCAAAATCACCCTCGTCCAAGTCGCGCGGCTGTCTCGCGTCGGTCAGCACGGACCCTCTTGCCAGTCGACAAGCATACCTCTTTTGGCTCCTCGTCCTCGCCATACTGCATCGTGAAATCTATGTGGCTGACAACGACTTGAAGCGACTCGGTCGACGTGAGGTCAAGAGGCAGGAAAGAAACGAGGGGATGATCCTCGATCTGATGGACCATCGACACCGCACGAGAACGAAGAGGAAAAACGTACCAGCTGGACGATTGCCCTATTCAGTTCGTGAAACCGGCTCTCTCTTTCCGACACGTTGTCATGTCCATCCCGTGCATTCGCAAGCAAGAGTGGATCGGGATCGAGATACCGCGCGATATCTCGACGCGCGCGTCTGCCGTTGCGCGGTTGGGCAGTGTCCGAGGAAGGCGATGGGGAGACGAGATCCATTTTCGACATGATGTTTATCCATGGGACCTCGAGGTTCACCATGGCAGACATGGCGGAGAGAACGCCGCTAGCGATGGTGGTCAGAACGGGCGAGGAGGGCGAGGCACGAGGTACCTAAAGAATTTGTAGCGGTCTTCCATGAATTGAGATTCGAGGAGGTACACGGCGCAGGTCCTTATGCCCATCCGCTGCAGGCTGCGGGCGAGAGAGGGGAGAAACGGGTGGTGTGTGTATAGCTCGATTTGGCCTGGGGTGGATGAGCTCTCGAACTGCAGGACGGGGGAGGGCACGGACCAGGGCAATCGATGATGAGATAGTCGTCATCGAATCCGCCCAGTTCTTCCTCGAGCCAGTCCATGTTTTCCAGGAGATATCTGTGCACGTGGCGAGCGAACCCCGGCGGGTACATGGACACTCACTCGAAGCAGTAGATGAGACCGCCGTTGGGGCCCATGCCCATGTCGGACATGACGTCTTGGAGCGAGACGAGCTCCTTGATGTCGATGGCAGGCTCATACTCGAAGGCGTCGCCTGTCGCGGCGGGGTCGAGGTTGACGATGTGGGCGGTGCGCCTGGAGACGCGGAGATGGGTGGCAAAGGAGGTGCAAAAGGTCGACTTTCCTGCGCCGGCTGGGCCAGTGACGAAGACAGCGTAGCGCATCAAGATGGATTGCAACTCCGCCATGTCGAAACCTCCTCTCTTTCCATCACAGTCTGCGGCAGGGATCGCAGTAGACCCGCGAACACTCGAGCGGGTCATCCCCGAGTCCAAGCGACCGGATGGATCGTGCGTGCTTGCTGCTCACATGCGACCCCGTTCGCTCATCTGCCGCCCAGCGTTCGCAAGCAGCTCAAGATTCGGCCGGGATTCACGCCCCAGGAGGACATTTCGCGCTTCCGTGGCACGCGCCAGCAGGCCATGGATGCCGCCGCACCCGCCAAGGGGCACATCCTGGGCTGGATCGCACCCTCGTCCGAGTCGCAGCAGAAAGCAAAAGGCGCGAGTGCGCCACCCCCGAACAAGAATGCGAGAAAGCGGGCGAACCAGAGGGCCAAAAAGGCAGCGGAAAAGTCGGAAGCGGTGAAAGACAGCTGGGAGGATGAGGAAGACGTCGAGACCGCTTCCAAGACGGAGGACACTCAAGGCGAAGCCGAGGTCACGGACAAGCTCTCCAAGCTCACGGTCAAGTAATGCTGGGTGGTGATAAAGAAATTACGAGGTGTAGAGTACATGGATGGATGCTACGAATGGGATATCTCGTCATCGCCTGTTTCTGAGCGGTGGATATGTGTGGACCTTTGTCTGTTGAACCCGTACAACTCCATGGAGAGGATGATGAGAACGAGAAAGGCGCCGAGTGCGGCTAAGGGACGGGAGATGAGGGAGGGCGTAACGAGAAAAGGGGCGAGAATCACCGACTGCTTTGCGCATGTTGTCCCACTTTACTTCTTCCATGCTCGCGCGGAGGTCGCCGAGTTCGACGATGGCCTTGTTCAAGACTTCCTGCAACCACGGGGTGAGATCAGGACGATATGGGATAGCACATGGCAGACCTCGATCGCGATGCTCTGCTGCTTCAGGTCCGACTTGCTTTCGTTCTTGCGGGTATCGAGCTCCATTTGGATCCTGAAAAGGGGGTCGGACGGGGACGAGAGGCCGATGGCAGGACATACTCGTGCGTGAGGTTCCCGAGGTCTTCCTTCATCTTTACGTCCAGCCTGTCCACTTCCCTGCGCAGCGCGGCGATGGTGGCCCGCATGGCTGCGCTTTCGTTTCGGGAACGAGCGCTCTGCTCTGCCCTCATTTCGGAGAGGGCGGCGCGAAAGAGGTATGCTTGCTGGTCGGGGTGGGTGACGGGGCGCGATGGCGGGGGAGAGTACGCACGTTGTCGATGTCTTTTACGGTGAGGCCGTCGCGCTTGACCCTGCCGACGCGGTCGACGAGGAGGGCGCGGGTTGCGCGCATGAGGCCGCGTGCGGTGGGCGTCGGGAAGGAGCGTTCGAGGGCGCGGACGAATGCATGGGTGTGGAACGGGGGCGCGGTGTACGGCGGGGGCGAGCGGGCGGGGACGGGCGGGCCAGCCTTGTCGTGGTGGAGACGGACGAGGATGCGGAGTCGACTCATGGGCACATCCGGGGCCCGATCCGATGCGGAGTGGATATATAGTGTCTGTGCGTTGGTCAGCGGTGGCATCATGGCTTATCCATTCCCCCAACACCACTCGCCCAACGCCCAGTTCTCCCACCTCTCCTACTCCCCCAGCTCCCAGTATCTCGGCGTGCCACCCACCCGTCCACGCAGCAGAAGCGCGCACTCCCGCCATCGCGCTCACAGTCACTCCGACCACACCGCCTACCCACCCGTGGTCGCATACACCCACAGCGTACGTGCCTTGTCCCCCTCTTTTCTGCGTGCCTCACCTGCGTGTCCAGGAATCGGGCCATTACCACTCGTCCCATCACCAACCCTCGCACTCTTCCCATCACTCCTCACACTACCACCCTTCGCACTCTTCCCATCACATCGCGCACTATCCCCAGCCCACACAGTCCCACCGCTCTCACGCCCACGCCCCTGCCTACGCCCCCGCCTACGCCACTACCCACCAGCATTATCGCGAGCGCACCCCCTCCATCGGCGATCGCGTCCGCCACTTCTTTGGCATGGATCGTCCCGATCACTACGATCATTCTCATCACCACCATCAGCCTCATCATCAGCCTCACTACGCACACTCTGACGATCGTCGCAGGCGTCACAACTCCTTCTCTAGCTTCAGGGATGATTCCAGACGCCACAGGAGCAATTCGATCCGCACCGGCCCCTTGTTCTTTGGCGCTGTTGAGAACAGCCGTTATCTCGATGAGCATGGCAGAGAGATCGATCACCGCGGGAGGGTCATCAACAGAATGTAGCCACTCATCTTCCATATCCAGCTTGTAAACTACTGTACTATAGTATACCCATGCGTGTAGTTACGAAAGCCGCAGTGGGCGCCAGTGATTCCGCAGTCCACTGGCGACGTCCATCTCTGCTTGAGCGAGTCCCGACAACCCGACACCTGGCCCCACACCAAGCAACAACGCCCGTCCCTCCAAAAAGTCCGGCACGTCTTCGCTATAACAAATCGACCCATCTGTTTCAGTCATACAAAACCATTCTCCTTCTCCAGGGTCGTGTTCGACAGCCGACTCGTATCCCGGCACCAACGGATCACAGCAACCTTCCGTGGAAACATGCTCTACGTCATCGGCTAAATCAACCGAGGTGCACCAACACCAGTTGGCGCCATGGTGGGGGTGGGGATACGCCGCGTCACCGATGGACCGATCACCTTGCCACTCCACGACAGAAGATTCGATTTCAAAGGGCTCTCCAAGGGTTTCCAAAGGCAAGCAATCGTCGTACGAAGAACAGTCGCTCGAGAACTTGAGCGGAACCATGTCGTACCGGGTTTGGAACTCTACCATGGGCTGAACAACGCTCATCGGCGAAGCCACTCTTTGAATCATTTGTACATCCAACGTGGCGTCCTGGACATCTCGATCCGGGATTCGGCAATCAAGTACTAAATCGAGGCCGCCATCATTCGATCTCGATGTCTGCGAGAAGTTCGCCTGGACCGCGACTGGCTCGATCTCAGTGAAGTACTGGGATGTTACTGGGTGCAGATCGGATGGTCGACGTCCTACCTGGGATGCGGAGTGGGAAGGATGGATCGATGGAGCATCCGCAGCATGTGGAAGGCCATCTAGATCCGATCTAGCCAACGGGGAACTGCGAACTACGGAATGTCGGCTTCGCGTGACAGACAAGCTGCGAGTCTGAGTCTTGCCCCGGAGTTCCTCCGCCACGTCGACAGAGGCAGACCACTGCGCCCCTCGGAGGTCGAGGACGACGGGAACGGAATCGTTCGCTCCAGGCTCGCTCGAAACGTCCCGCGCAGAAGAGGGAAGCTTGCTCTGCAGTTCGATGTCCCAGACCTCGGATTCAGCCATTGTGCGAGTCGATGCTTGTGCTGTTTTCAAAGCGGTGACTTCGGTACATTTGCCTCGATCCTTCTTTGCGCGGTTCGTATTACGGGTGGCTTGGGGCGTGGAGTGGCTGGAAATCGAGGAAACCGAACCATCATCCGAACCATCGTCGATTTCTGCATGGTCAGCACTCGGCTTGTTCAAAAACGCGGATTCAGAAAAAAACACATTCTTCGATGCTGAGAGTCTCCCTGAGCGCTACGTTCTCGCCCAGAACAACTAGATACTTACAAGACTTTCTTGTTGCTGCCACTTTCTTTTTCGCTGACGCTCTCCCCTTGCTGAAAACACCAAGAGAAGGCGCTGGTTTCAACTGCCGAGTACGTGAGAGCATGGAACGCAATATGCATCGAACGACCAACCGTGAGCCTGTCCTTCGTGACGTTCGTAGCGGAAAATCCGTACAGAAGTGCCAACGCGGCCGGCTTCTTTGCTTTCTGGCCGGTCGCTCTCCCTTTTTTTGGGACCGCGGTAGCCACGATGTCGTCGTCGTGCTTCTGTGGAGGATTTACGATGGCCCGTTTCTTCCTCTTGCGCTCTCGGCGATCCGCCAGTCCTACGCATTCGACACCGAGTCATTCAATGAGATAGCGGAAAACACCTACTGGCCGCACGTTCGTTGTCGGTGTCAATCGGCGTCGACGCCTTCTTCCGTTTTGACCTCGGCTTGTCCTTCTTGCCCGGAGCGGGGTCCTGCGTTTCGGACGGCGCTTCTCCAGGAACAGGGGGTGGGCCCTGTTTCGACGGCGTCACGGTAGCCGGACCGGCTTCGCGCGTTCGTGACGTGTTCCGTCCCGCTTTCAGCGTGAGCTGTGACCGAGAGGTCTTGTTCTCGGGCACCCGTGAGCGGAGAACAGGGGTATCGAAGCCAAAGTCATCGCTTCGTAGCGGCTTGGATGGCGTTCCATGGCGTTCGTTCAAAAGGTGCTCGGTGGTATAGGTGGGTAAATAGGCTTTCTGTCGTTCGACGTACTGCCAGACAAGTCGATGCTTATCTTGGGTGTCCATGTTGATGCTGGTTCGAGTAGGCACATCCTTACGTACTCCGTACACCAACTCCGCGTTTCGCTTAGAGCGACAGTCTTGAGACATTTCATTTTTTGAAACACTACTACGCAGTTCCTTGACATTTGTAGGCCTTTCCCCACATTTAACGCGTACTAAAACCGACTGAACGCGTCCGTAGTACCAGGTCACTCAGGTCTCATCATCATCAATGAAACGCGCTGCCCTCGAAGACAGTAACGCGTCGACATGCAGCAAACGTTCCAAGACGACGTGTTCTCAACTCCATTTTGCCAACGCGGCTCCACCCCCAATGACAGTCACCCTCTCCGAGAGAGAATACGAACTAGCCCCAGAGTTCGACACCTTTTGGCGGTTGGCAGCGGAAAGGCACGCCATCGAAGAAAAGCGTCGCGCGGGTCACCCTCCTCCGTGAGTACATTCATAGCCAGAAGCTGCACTTTTTTCGCGTCTGACACGATCGTCGCGATAGTTGGACGTCAGATCCCATCCTTGCAGACTGCAAATTTTGCAATACCTTTCGGGTGCTCGACCGGGTGAGCCAGTATATCGTCTCGGAAGTCATCGAGAAGGGCCCGCAGCGACGCGAGGAAGTCACGTTCCGCATCCTGCTCTTCAGCACGTATACCAACGTCCGGACGTACGAGGCGCTTCGCAAAAACATCAAGCCTTTCACCTGGCAAGACTACAAGCGCGCCGATTACGAAAGGGTCCTCCGTGACTTGTACGACAAAGGCCTATCCATCTACACGGGAGCATATCAGAAACCAGCACCCGAACTAGGGTTTGCGGAGAATTTCATGAATCACCTGGCGTTCCTGGAGGTCCTAATGCGGGAATTGCCAGCCCAATTGCGAGACGCAAAGTATATGGCAGACGTCTTCGAATACCTGCGGACGTTCAAAAGCATGGGTGATTTTACCGCCTATCAGCTGGTATTGAATTTGTCCTATTCGGACGTCATGAACTTTTCCGAGTATGACTTCGTGGTGATAGGTATCGGGTCCAGGAGGGGGCTACAGAGGTGCTTCCGCGAAACCATACCCCGCTCGGTGGAAGTTGACATTGTTCGATGGATGCAGATTACCCAGTACGAACACTTTGAGCGCTTGGGCATAAAGTTTAATGGCCTAGGTCCTGACCACCTTCCCATGATGCTCTGTGACATCGAGCACACGCTGTGCGAACTGGACAAGTATATCCGCAAGTGCACCAATAAATCCCCGGGTCGTCCATTCGAACCGAGTGGCAAACTACCGAAGCTGCGACTCCCGAAGGCCTGGTCACACAAATCCCGGCACGTCCTTCGTATCAAATCTCGAAAAGAAGCCGAGGCAGAAGTCCTAGAGAGGTTCATCGTGGAGTCTATCAAGGGCCATCGAGAGGTGGACGGTGTACGAGAGTTTTATGTTTTCTGGGAGGGATACCCTGAGGACGAGGCTACATGGGAACCCGAGGATTCGCTCATGGAGGATGCACCCAGGGTGGTTCGTGAATATCTGAAGACCATCCAAGGTAGGATATGTTGTCGAGCCTCAGTGAGAAATGACTCAGCCCTTTCCGTCACAGACAAAAGCTGAACAAGCTCGGGGATCTAGGTTGAGCGGTTGGCATGAGAGGGAGGACATTGTGGTGACTGGGTGAGAATGCGCTATATCATGGGTCGGCCTTACGTACGCCCAATCCACGATGTTACGGCTCTCGCGAAAATGTTTCATAGACGTCTTTTCGATCAACGAATTTCAAGGCCAGTTGAACACAAGTCTGATTCCCAAACCTCGAATCACCGTGTACGTTATTACACCAACCTTCCGCTAAACATGACGCTATGCCGCGTATATGAAGAACAACTTGAAGTTCTATGAAAAAACTCCCATCAAATTCACATCCAGAAGCTCAGGCTGACACAAAATATCACTCGTCGCTCGTCCGTCGGATCGGCAAACCACGTCATTCGCTTTCCCGCTGGACATCCTCGTTCGCGACATGCCTTTTCTTCCGCCAACTTCTTCTGGCGTTGTTTGTTCAAACGGATGCCGATCCAACGGAGGTAGCGGGCTGTACAACCAGGATCGCCACGATTGCAGTCTTGCCTGGGACGTATGCAGGGGCGTCCTTTGGTTGAACAATTTCTGTGCCGATGGTGTCGCCCACACTAATCATCGCGTTTATCGTAACCTTTTGACACGGTAAGGGGTATCAGAACGAGTGGGAAAAAAGTGGGCGACCGACCTTTTCGGTATGAGGCTAGCGATCGAGTCAGCAAACATGAAGTGCGACAAGAACTCTGTTCCCGAGTCGTACCAAACAAAAGCACGCCCTGGTGCCCAGCGCCTTGTACCCCAGTCATGACTGCTGGCAGACAGATAGCATCGGGAGAAGCAGCTTCCGTAACGTTGTTGCTCACCTGCATCAAGAATAGTGGGTACCAAAGCGATGACGGTGGGTGTCATCCCCTCGTTCTGAGTCGAACAATTGATCACTGTTACACCAATAGAAGATACGCGAGCCGCACCTTCTTATCGGAATGCCAACCGCAAAACAGGGCCTCCCAACTTTTGGGAAATGCACACAGTAGGAAACACCCAGTACAGGTCATTCGAAGTGCCCCTAAGTTACGTACCAGTTTCTTTGAAAGTTTTCGGTTCGACTCGTCGCTGAAATGTTCTTTGGCTTCTGCGCCGACAATTTCCAAGACTTCGTTCCCGTCTGTTGCATCGCAAGAGCCCGAACCAAGCTTTTCCTCGAAATCATCAGGAGGCTGGGAGTTTTTCTCGGACTGCTCAAAGTCCTTCAGCGCGCCAGGCTCGGAAGACATTGGGAACGTGGGCACACCAACGGAGATAACCACTAAGTCGATTCCTATCCTCTGAAGTGCTCAAGATTGTGTTCTCGCGCGACATAACATAGGTGTGGTGGTTACAACTGATAACAACTGGCGCACGGACGTCAACCAACGGGAAGATAAGTGTGTAAACATTCTAGCGTGACCGCATGGGCCTGGGAGGGGCTTGGGACACCTTGGAGAGCTTTGCCACGTTCTGACATACCTCGTACGAAGTGACTTACGTTAGGATTCTGAGTAGGTTCTAATGAGAAAAACATGATATTCATCAGATGAGTCGCACAACGTCAGGTACATTCCCCTTCACAGCTTCTGGATGACAAGAGCAGATGCAGCACCACCCTAGGAACGAGATCTCAGAGACTGGACAAAGTTAGAGCGCATTGACTTACACCATTGCAGATACCGGCTGCACCGTATTCGCCGGCTTTCAGACCGTGGACAAGTGAAACAACGATCCGAGCTCCCGAGTTTCCGATAGCATGACCAAGTGCGACAGCGCCACTGAATGAATTCTCAACCTGTGACCATAGTAATCGAATCATCACGGTTGCTTACCCATCGACATTGATCTTTGCAGGGTCGATTTGAAGCAGCTTCTCCGCAAGGCGAACGACGACTGAGAAGGCCTCGTTTATCTCGAATCGTGCAATGTCATCCACAGTCAAGTTAGCCCTCTTTAGAGCTTGGGGCAGAGCGACAGTAGGAGCCACAGGGAAATCAATAGGTTCGACACCCGCATCAGCATACGCTGGTTTTCCAGGAATCAGTGATCAATTGGTTGATAGATAAATTAAACCAGACATACAGACAACCTTTGCAAGAGGTTTCACACCCAATTCTTTGGCCTTCTCAGCGGACATGAGAATCAACGCTGAGGCACCATCATTCAAATTGGATGAGTTGGCTGCTGTTATCGAGCCGCCAGCCTTGAACGCGGACTTGAGCGAGGGAATCTTATCAAAGATAACTTTCTTGTACTCTTCGTCCTCCTTCACTATGGTGTCACCTTTCTTTCCTTTGATTATTACGGGGGCGATCTCGTTGTTGAATACACCTTCTTTCCAAGCCCGATCAGCACGTTTGTATGATTCTATGGCATGTGCGTCCATCGACTCTCGGGTGATGCTATACTTCTCGGCAACAACTTCACCGCAGTTGCCCATGGCAAAGTTGTTGTAGACGTCCCAGAGACCGTCGATTTCGACGGAGTCTTTTGTCTCAAACTTTCCGAAGAGGGGATTCGTCCGGGGTAAAAGAAAGCTATCAGTACATGCATGAGCGGCGAGATGGAGATGGATAGAGATGCCACGTACGGTGCGTTACTCATGCTCTCCATGCCGCCAGCGACGACGACGTTTTTGTACCCAGACTCGACACTCTGGGCAGCGAGTATGATGGATTTCAAGCCACTCGCGCAGACCTTGTTGATGGTCGTCGCATCTGAAGAGGTTTTCATGCCTGCACTGAGAGCGACCTGGCGGGCTGGAGATTGACCAACGCCGGCTTGAACGACATTGCCAAAGTATATTTCCTCTGCTTCTGCGGGGTCGACATTTGATTGTTGGAAGGCATGCTTGACGGCGATTGCACCGAGTTGTGGTGCAGTCAATGTCTTGAGCGATCCATTGAGAGATCCGACGGGTGTTCTGGATGCAGCGACGATGACAGCTTCGTGGGTAGACTACGTAAGTGGTGTTAGGGTGTGACTGGGAGTAAAGGGGGAGAGAACGTACCATAGTGCGAGAGAAGGATGAGAAGAGGATGGGACGAGAGAGAGAGGCGAGACGTGTTGTCAGGATCATGGAAGGCTTTAAAACGTGCAACAACAAATTAAAATTATCGGGCCACTCCGACACAAAAACCTGAGTGGACAGCGGATGGCGACTGTGCGATGGTACGATTACTGGCGATGTGCTGTAACCGTTCGCAGCAACGTTCTGGGAACGTTCTGGGAGTAAATAGTACGAAAGATCCGACCAATTCACAGCTAAGCGACGTTAACGGAGGTTTCAGGCGCCGGGCACGAGACTACACCCGATTTCACGAGCCAAGGTCCACCACATAACTAAGCACTAGGAACCACGCCTCCAACCACCGTACGTGTCGACCCGAGTCCTGCAGGCGTGCGTCCGACCAGGCTGCGAGCATCTCTTCAACAGCAGGACCTGTCTCACATGGATGCAGGTACCAACACTGCGAGCCGAGAGAAGGATGGTCACCGAATGAAAGAAGCGGAAAATTGGAGGCTGTGTCGCCTATCGAGAAGGCAGTCGGCTCCATGCCATCAAAAGCGTGCTTGCGAAGCAACGAAGTGTGCATGACATCGGAAAGGCAAAGGGGCGAACCCGCTGAGAGGGAGATGTAGCGAGAAAGCTGGGGCCGGATGTCTCACGCACTGGAGTCATACACAGAAAAATAAAAGGTCGGGACTTGGAAGGTCGGAGAGAAGACAACGGATTGGTGGCAGATGAAGTGGCCGGGCGAGGGCATGGCGGCCGCCGGGTCATCAGCGGACTCGGGTGGGTCGCTGGTGACCGATGGCTGCTGAAGCGGGGTCGTTCGGTGCATGTAGCCAAAGCCTGGCGAGGCAGCGTGTTCTACCCAAACCCAATCATGTCGGTGTTGGACAAACGCTTTGCACGCTGCCTCGAACAGCGGGCGGGTCAATGTCATAGTAGATGTGGCGTGGGGATAGCTGTAACAGTCCATGAATTAAGGTTCAAGCCACCACTGGGACACCATACACGACAGCCAGTCCAACTGCCGGCACACTTCGTCTCCCGTCATGGCTGTAGGAAAAGTACGTCCACGCACCCCCCGTCTTTCCGCTGCCTCACGTTTCCCAGAACAAGCGTCTCTCCAAGGGCAAGAAAGGTATCAAGAAAAAGGTTGTCGACCCCTTCTCTCGCAAGGGTATGTCTCTCCGCGTCCAATGTAACCCCACCTCATCTCCCTTCAGAATGGTATGACATCAAGGCTCCCTCTACCTTCGAGGTCAAGAACATTGGAAAGACCCTTGTCAACCGATCACAGGGATTGAGTACGCGTCCCCCCTGGTTTGTCCTCCTCATCTGACCATATTTTGCAGAGAATGCCAATGACTCGCTAAAGGGTCGTATCATCGAGGTCTCCCTCGCAGATCTCAACAAGGATGAGGAGCAATCCTTCCGAAAAATAAAGCTACGGATTGATGAGGTGCAGGGCAAGAACTGTCTCACCAACTTCCACGGCATGGACTTCACCTCGGACAAGCTCCGTTCCCTTGTTCGCAAATGGCAAACTCTCATCGAGGCACACGTCGATGTCAAGACCACGGATGGCTATCTTCTCCGCCTCTTTGCCATCGCCTTCACAAAGCGCCGTCCAAACCAAGTGCGCAAAACAACCTACGCCCAGTCGGGTCAAATCCGTGAGATTCGCAAGAAGATGTTTGAGATCATGACCCGGGAGGCATCTAGTTGCGATTTAAAGGAGTTGGTGCAAAAGTTTGTTCCAGAAGCGATCGGTCGTGAGATCGAGAAGCACACCCGCAATATCTACCCACTACAAAACGTCTACATCCGCAAGGCCAAGATTCTCAAGGCACCCAAATTCGACGTCTCGAAACTACTTGAGCTTCACGGCGAGTCGACTGACGTTGGTGTTTCTTGAACTCGCCGATGATCCCTGGCACTGACGCTTTCTACCAGGAGACCGGCACGCGTGTAGTAAAGGAGTTCAAGGAGCCTGAGATTCTGGAGACTGTCTAAAACGTCCTCGCCTCGCCGTCTACCTTTGTACTGCTTATGACCTCATCCTACTTATGCTTGTTACAAGGGTACTGTCGATCTATGACCACCACCATGACCCATCCGCGTGCGTGAAATAAGGCTTCTATTATCAGTCTGTCAGCGGGTTGGGGGGCTCTGGATGGCGTATCTAGCAGCGTCGCCGAGGATGACCCGTCACAGCATGACGCGGGATGCCAGTGAGGACTCGCGCTTTACCTACAGATATGTGCGGATAGGCACAACGCGGTATGTAACGTTAATGCTTGACGACTCTGGCGCCATTTTGAGAGCTGTGATTGGAGGACAACTAGCAAAACAAGAGGTGTTCCCTTTTGTATTCTGTGCACAAACTTCTGCGCGGCGCTGACAAGAACAGTGACATGGTGTTTCGGACTTGCTGATATGGACTAAAGCCATGTGAGGAGGCACCCGAGACTGCACATGAACCGCCTTCATACCGTACTGATCCGGACACTGCATTCCCTCACACACCTCCCAGTAATGCATGGAGGGATGTTACTTGAATACTCTATATCGCAGCGAATGGTCCAATATCATCAATCTAAGTATAGATTAGGGATGAAGCTTTGAAGCGTCCCCCCGAGATCGTCCAATCAGAGACGACGTTCCCACGGCCGTCTACCCGCCGCCACCGCATCAGAATTCTTTCCCATCAAGCTAATCTTTGAAAATTCAAATTATTTGCTTCCGTCACCGCTCACGGCAACTGAAAGTACTCCGACATCAATTTTGAACTAATTTTTCTCCCCTCGTTCGCACTTGCAGACAAGGGTCACCATCTCCCCCTCTCCGAGTCCGGAGTCCGCCATGTCTGACATCGATCTTTTGCAGAGTATCGTCACCAGATACCCAGATTTTCCAAAACCGGTCCGTGCTTATCCATGTGATTGGCTCTCACGTAGTGTGGAATCGTTCAACAGGGTGTCAATTTCCTCGACATATTCCCCATTTTCCGCGATCCTGTCGCGCTCGAGACGCTGATCACCCACTTTGTCTATCACGTCACTTCCCACACAATACCAAAATCAGTCCGTAAAAAGGTGGACGTCGTCGTTGGCTTGGATGCGAGAGGGTTCCTCATCGGACCACTCATCGCTCTGCGGTTGGGCGCGGCGTTCGTGCCAGTGAGGAAAAAGGGAAAACTTCCAGGACCATGCAAGCAAACCTCGTATGAGAAGGAGTATGGCATCGTGCGTTGATTGTCTTTCTGCGCCCATCACTCCTGATTAGCTCTCTGTGGTAGGACACATTTGAGATGCAGGACGGAGCTATCCGACACGGGCAGAACGTCATCATCGTCGATGATCTCATTGCTACCGGTGCGCACGCGTGCAACCTTCACATGCCACGTTACTCAGCCTTTCCTAGGTGGCTCTGCCAGTGCTGCGGGTTCACTTGTCCGAATGCAGGGCGGGAACATCTTGGAGTACTTGTTCATTGTGGAGGTGTCTGCACTGCGAAAGAACTGGACCATTGAGGATCCTGTTTATTCAATCATTCAGGAATAACCCGCGACCGGCGCGTCGAAACAGTATGTTTATTGTTCCCTCTTGCACTATTTAAATCGGTTCTTGGTAGATGGTGTTGATGGTGTTGGTATTATGTATTTGCTTGTTGGCTGCAGCGGAGGCGATTCAAACGTTAACCAGTATTGCTGCAGTGCCTGTCCCAACTGACCTTGTGTAAGGCGATCGTTACATATTATTGGGCTACTCAGCCGTAAGTCTCATCTCATCTCATCTCACCGGCCGTCAGACGAGTCCATCCACTGCGAGCCGTATGCGCTGATTTTGAGCAGAGGTGTCAGTGCCAGCCTGTGTCAGCCGGGACTTGAGTTCTGACGTCGACGTCGGCTGCGCGACTGAAGTACTGGCGAGCTCCGGTTAGATGAGATCAGAGCCATAGCCTAGTACTTCTGCACGCCGGCAGTGCCTTCGCTCCTTGTTCCGTTTCCGCGACCTCGGTGGTTCGCGGTGCCTTTCTCATATTCCTGCTTCGACCAGTTTCGTTGCCTTGTCCCCCCGTATGTCCCGATAAACCTCTCGAATTCGTGCAGCATTACTCGCCGGCCCCGCCGGCCCGCCTCCTCCTGGCAGACCGCGGGCCGCGTACCCTCCTGGGCATCGCCAGAGTAGCTTTCCGTAAGTAATAGTTTGAGAATTTGGACAGATGAACAACACAGATTCCGTCGTCATGACAAGACTGATACCTGGGCGGTGGATCAAGTCGTAACCGAAATGTGCAATCACCGCAGTGCGTGTAGATGAATGACTGACAGGACCACTGGCAATTACACGAATCATCAAGGGTACTAAAGACGACGACGACAGACCGAGTAAAGTGCAAATGACACATACAGCCATACAAACCGCTTCTATCTTTGCTGATGCGAACAAATTTACGCTTCATAGTATTATACCAACAACCGGGTGTTCAGCAAGGGATGCCCGTTGATGTACAGTACATGTGGCATCTGACCCCCTTGGTCGTCGTGTTTATTTCCCCCAGCTTTTGGTTGACCGGACCATCCTTCTGGGTCAATGGAAAATAGAACATTACCGTATCCAAACAAACCAGAAGCATCCAGCATAGCAGCAATATTCTTCCCTGCCGTATGCGATAACAGTACGAGTGCAACGTCGTGGAGCTCCCCCGCTGCTGCTACCTCATCCGAGGTAGCCGAAGGGTTAATAGGTATGTCGTCGGTGTTGACAACGATGACCCCCGAGGCACCTGCGTCCCGAGCATAGATAAGCTTTTCGAGGAAGGTACAATCACCCCTCCATAAGAAGATAACGTCGCCAGCAAAGTCTTGATCAAAGGGCCGGCATCCGAGCGGGTTCGCGTTATCTCTTCGAATCTGAACCCCCTCAGCGCGCCCAAATATCAGCGAGTTTGGATTCCCTGCCATGGTTACGTCTGCACCAAATGTAGCAGTGTGGGCGGTTACGTGAAATTCGCCATTTAATTCTACCATCCCGGGACGGGCTGGGAGCATAGGATCCATAGTATCGAGAAATACCCGTAGGCGGACGTAGGGGATATGTGGGATTTTAAATCCATCTTCTGGTAAGAGCAATGCTGTATCGTTGATATAAACCAACTGGCCAGTCCGAACAGAGTGTGGGCCGACTAGTGCGAGGAACTGAGCACCAAGCTGACAAGGCAGGATGGTCCACTCACGTTTGGTGATATCATATCCCTTTCCATCCAGGCGACTGACGATATGAGCTCGAATTCCAGTGATGTTCTGGAGTAAAAATCCATCCGCCACGGGCTGTAACTTCTGGTTTCCTGGATTTGGGTCCTCCGTGACAACGCGCCCCCCCGGGGACATGATAAAGTCATACGTCTGTCACAACTTAAGAGTCAAGTATCAAGTAGCCCAGCAAACAGGTCTCACAAATGGATCAACTTGAGGCAAGGAACACCAGCCATCGGGGGACCAATAGCGCTCATCCAACGGCTGAGGTCTCAGTCCGGTCAGCTCTCTTGCATAGTCAACGTCGGGTCGCGAGCCCACTCCACGTATAAGACCTTCCACAACACCATTTGGGACAAAGCCTTGGAAAGCATGATATGCAGGGCACTGGAGACTTTCCTCCCTGCGAAGCCTTCGACGCGCAGCTGACATAGGCCTGAGAGCATGCTTTGGAAGGGAAAGAATATGACCCTCCGTGCTCAACACATAATGCGAATCATCATGGTTCAGACGATTCTCTTCGTCAAAAAGAAGGTACAGATACTAAGATGCATGGTCAGACTCATGCGAAATGTTTTTGGAAGGGAGGGAGAAAATACCTTCAGGGTTTCTGAAAGCGCGAATGATTCCATCCTGTCATCCCTTGCGTTGGTACGTAAGTCTTTGATTCCGGTGAGTCCACAGTCTACCTTTGCTCTAATAATGAGATCCTTCAAAACGCGCTCTCCTACATCAAGATAGTAGGTGTCTCGGGTGGCCTAACTAATGTATCAGTAAATGCGGGTTAGATCGTTGCCACTGCTACGTACTCTGTAGAGATACCAGGTAGATTCGATGAATTCGGGGCGAAGGGGATATTGAAAAGATGTCGCCTGCATAACATGTGCATCCCACACCTCAGGCAATCCTGAATGCCGTCTCCATATGTTCCAGTCTACGCAAGAGTTAGTCTACGACCAAATGCGACGTCATGCGGGTACTCACAAATCAGATGAGATTTAATGGCGTTAGAAATATCCCCACCGAGAACTTGCAAACCTGGCCAGAAGGCGGAGAGTGAATCTATTGTTGAATAGACATGGTCTCCAGTATGTGGGCTGATGATACGGTACTGACACCGGTCATCGGTGGGCAGTGCGAAAGTGGGACCATAGCCTTACCGAGTGGCCGTCGAGAGAACGGACATGTCGCATGACCGCTGCGTACCCTTCTTGCCAGACGTCCAAGAATTCAACTTCCCCTATGACATGATAGTAAGGGAAAAAAGCAATATAGGTAATGTTGCGAATAACACACCACTTAAAATGTACCATTTCAGTGCGTATTCATAGAAAGAGTCTATGCCAGCACCGATTCCCGTGACCTCTGGAGGTGTCCATAACTAGACCAGAAATAAGCAACGGTAAAGGGGGAAAAAAGGAAGAAGGGTTAGCACTGACCCCGGTCCAAATATTGATGGTATTAGCCACCAAACCAAGATTTGACTTGCGGTTCCATATTGCAAAAAACGCTTTGTAGGCGACTTTCTCGAAGCGCTCATCACCAGTAAGTCTACTCAGAGTAGCAAACTCAAGTATCAAGGAACCCGCCCCAGCGGTACCTAGAATCGAATGAGGTATTGCCGCCGAAACACAGAAATAACCAACAGGTATCTAAAGACTCTCCCCTCTGAACGCCGTGCCGGAGATTAAGCTGGGGATATGTGAGCCTACAGGTCTGATCGATGCAAATAATACTTACTCTGGCATACGGAAGCCCAGTTGGAGTCGCGAATGCAGGCAACAGTCGCTTACCGAGGTCGTAAGCCATGTTCAAAAGTTGTCCCCGGTACCATGGAAGATAAAATGGCTGGCCAGGCTCGCTGGCAAATGTATGTCCGGACAGAAGGCCACCCAGGACACGAATCGTGGTTTCGAATACTTGTGGTTTTGTGTTCACGTCGAAAGAAACCCAGTCGATGACATTTTTGACCGCGTCTTGGAAACCTGGTGGATCATCGAGTACAACGAGGGTATCCAGTACATCAATAAGTGTGAGGGAGAAATTTCCAGAAACATCGTTGAATGCTATGTTCGCTCTAGTTTGTCGTTAGTGCCATTCCCAACATGAGAGACAACCATACGGATTTTCCCAGTCCGGACCCCTCCCTGTACAGGAAAGTGGTGAGAGCTTGCCATCAGTCAATATCGTGCAGTCGATGCGTCATTGAAACAAAGTCACCTCATCAAGCGGGAAAGCTGTAAACCCGTTAGGCAAGGACATGTGCGAGCAATCACTACAAACGCACCCCTCGACATGTAATTGTTAAAACCATGATACCACAGGTCGCGAGTGGCATCTCTACACGGTGTTACACGTGAGCCTCCCAACGAAATCAAGGATTCAAAGACGTACCGGAATGTCTGCTTCCGCTGGCTTGTCCAGACACTCGCTCCAGCGGTAGATGCTTGAGCAGGGATGGGGTGATCAAGAACTGTTAAAAGATAGACTGCGAGTGGGACGGGCCATTGCTTTGGCCATTTCATGACGCGACTGCCTAAGTATGTAGTACCAACGTGGCACTAGCACTTAGTAGTAGCACTTGTCACGTGTTCAATAACACCGATCGCAGTGCACACCGCCGCATCAATTCCGTCTCGCTTGTTCACAAACTCATCATTATGAGCAAGGTCGTCGATGTGTCCCACAAACTCGGAGAGTACATGCTGAAAGGATGGGTATGACCGTTTTCCCCCAGAGGAATCCTACTTATGGGAATGACATCCCATTGACAGGTGCTCACAGACTGCCCTTGTCCTACACCCTCTTGCAGAGGAGTCCCGTTATTGAGATCGCCGGAAGGCCAACAACCTGTTGTCCGTTACTGTGCCAACTGCGATGGGCCTACAACAAGTGAGCAAGTTCCCTATTATCACGCTACGAGAGGTATCAACCGTACAATAAAGCCCAGTGGAGTGAAGGAATGGAGTCTCAATCATCCTCAACCGTTTCCTCTACATCATATGGTTCACGGCCATCGACCCCGCCTACGGATCTCTCCAGCACTTTGAGTTCACCCACGTTCGCTCCTCCAGCCGAAACCGAGGACATGGTCCGCCGTCGCCAGCAGTCAGATCAGGCGTCGACTGAAATCGGGAAGCGTTTGCTAAAGGGGTGGGCGATGCTAGGAGAGGAGTGCCCTAGTACCCGATGTTATGGAGTTCCGCTTGTCAGACCACCAAAGACAGGCATTGACAAAGATCCTCGCAAGGTCTGTAGTTATCTCGCAAGGCTGGTCATTACGTATAACATCCTCCTGACAGGAATGTGTCATATGTGGGACCATATACATTACCGAGGACTCAGAAGGATGGCAGCGTCTTCTCCCCGTATCTGCAGGAGTCTCGGCACCTGAACACGGGTCAATTAGGGGATCACAGCAACCAGGACTGTCTGACAAAGGCAAAGCTATTTCCCATAACAGCCCACAGCCAATTCAGCTTCCCACTCTCGACCCTCCTCTTCACACCCCCAAGGTAATTCCGATGCAACCACGGGAAATTTTCATTGACGCCGCAACCAGCTGACCGTGGATCTTTCCCGCCGGGCGAGTTCTGAACTGCGGAGTACGCAGCTGGCAAGTATCGATACAATCCTTTCAAGATCGAATACTTATCGTGGCGATCAGGTCCCCGCCGTGCCGGCAGCCTCCGTGCCTCTTGATGCATCTATCCAGGCACTGGAGTTGGCCCTCGGGGCGCTGTCCGAGAGACTCGCTATGACATGCATTAGTCCCAATCTCTTGGATCCGGCGAGCGTAGCAGCCACTGCAGAAGCGATCGGTAAAGTCGCTCATGCTCTTGGACAGGTGAAGCAACTTCAGCATCAAAGTGGCACTTTGAGCGGCCTGTTGTCCTAGTGGAACACCGCTCGTTGGTGGCGTGTCAGTGATGCGGCTGGTGGTATGTATATGGAGTCAATCTTGCGCTCGGCATCTTTAAATATCAGATTCAGTATCAAGTTCCAAGTTGGAAGGGTCAAACGATACGGTCGGAGGGTTTTCCTGGTACGGGTGGGATGCATCATACAGCGGCAGCGGGACATGGAATCTATTTGTTCGCGATTGTTAGTTAAAGTTTGACCACACGAGCATATATCCGCCGATGCCTCGTGCTTGCGCTCATTACTTCCGAGGGATGGTTGATCATTGGGTGTGAAGTGCGTCGTCACGGCCAGCCATACGGCTGCCTCGTGCCCACCCACCATAAATTCTTACTCCAGGCGACTGCTAGCACACATCAGCCTTCAAAGCTTCACCTGCACCTCGAGGATGCCCTTCAACATGTTCAAGCCGTTCTCGGGTTCTCGCAATCGCACTCATCGCGGAGATCCCACAATATATAATGATTATCCCCAAGGTTATCCACCGGCGGTGGACTTCCAACCAGAGCCTATAATACGATCACAGCCGCGGGTCTTGAGAAGATCAAGTACAAAGGTGAGTCATGTTCACCACCATATGTAGAATCTTCTTTGACCCGCCAGCTGCAGAGAAGAGAACCTGTAAGCATCCGCATTGATCCACGACATCTCTGAGCTTGCTTCACAAGCCTACATGACTAGGTTTTCACCCCGTTGCCGTCACGTACCCCGACCGAGGCAGAAGATTATAATGAAGGATACATTCAGGTCGACAGTCCTGACGCAGTGATGGGAGGTGCCCTCAATGCGCGGCCTGGCAAGATAGATCCAGCTTTGCCTTCTCTCGGACTGGCGCTCGAAAGTCCTGTTTTGGAGACGTTATCCGAACGCGGACATCGCGAGCATGCAGAAAGGCTGCATGACGTTCCAAGACTGTTGGATCGCCCCCCACCACTACAGCACACTAGTTCGTTCCATAGTGGTCGCGGGGAGCGGGTTAACCTCGACGGGCCGATAATCATGCCCCATTCTCCAGGCCGGTCGTCTGCGTCTGGAAGTGATCACACTATCGAAGCCTTGCGTACTCCACCTTTGATGCACCCTAGTGAAAGAGTGGTGCGCGCAGAATTATCACCCATTGGTGTCTGACCTTGAGCAATTCCTCATAGATTCCGCCACTCCCACGTAACTACTACTCTGGGGGTCATGTACCAGGTTCGAGATCACCAACCGATATCTACGAAAGCTACCCCTATGAGGTAGTACACGATGTTCGCCACTGCCCCATTCCCAAGAAGTTGAGACCTGACTTTTTTTCTGAAAGGCCCGTTCACACCATAATCAAGAAATCTATCTTGATAGACACGATCGTACCGGTGGTTACGAGAAAGAGGGCCCCATATACTATATCATCCCAGGTGGGATGAATGTGATATTTCAAGATGAACACGGAAACGAAATAACTAGGTAATGCTTGCACTTTGCTCACCACCCGTATTATGACATCGGTCCCTTTTCAGAGTCGGGGACTTCAGCGGAAGGTCCCGGCCATTGCGTCCAGGTCCATTCGTGGTCCAGGACGAGCATGGGAGAGAATTGTATAGGTGAGGGCGAGTCGTTTCATGCGCCATCACCCTCTCAAATGTGTGGGTAGATATGACAATCACGACAGAGGGTCCCACCAAGGGTATAGTGAACCTCAGATCGTCCGAATCGATACTTACCCCTCTTCCAGCCAGCACAGGTGAGATATCCCCACGGCGTCTGTCTGACCAGTATCTTAGAATACTCTCAGACGTGATAGGAACTACTCATTCCACAGCCACCGCTCCGATCCCTCGTATAGGCGGGGTCACGGTTATGATTATCACCCAGGTCACAGAGAGTATCGCGATTACAGAGAAAATGACTGGCGTGATCACCGGGATCACCGGGATCACCGGCACCGGGGTCACGCTGGCTATCCAAACTATAGCGAACACAGAGATCACAGGGGCGACAGGGATTCCGACCCATACAGAGATCACGGCCCGGGAGGTTATAGGGAACACGGAGACTATAGGCATCAGGGGAGATCGGAGATATACGCCCCGGGTGGAGTGTCCTCTCGAGCGTCGCATAGGACACACAGCCACGCTAGTCAAGTGTCTCTGGAGAGAATGCCCCAGCAGTACTCCAAGTAAGCTCGATGGTCCTTCACCTGTGTTGCATGAGCTAAATACTCCGAAGCTCCATTTCCGATGATAGACGATCGGGGAGAGACTACGCACCCTCGCATTCCATGCGGCACCAGGAAGATGAAACTGACATTAATGACGAGCTCCAGGCACTCCACATTTGAATGTCCCGTTTTTTTTTTAATATTCATGTGAGAACAGTTTTGTATCGTTCTACTCGTCTTGTGAAGTATTGTACGACTCAAAATATTAAGGCCTGCGCGGTTGGTGGGAGCCTAATCACGAGTGGCTGGTAATTTTGTTAATGATCCCTTCTAACGTGGCCGCTGGCGTATCCCCCGACGAACATTATCCCGTAACCGTCTCCCTGATCCCGTCACTGACACAATTTCTTCTCGACTAAGCTTGAGGGTTCCTCCGACGAATTTCCCGATGCCCATTCCTAGACCTCTGGCTCGTTTCTTCTTCGGCGTGGAAGATGGGTTTGAGTCATAAAGTCGCTTGAGGGTTGGATGATAATTGCCCAAATTTTTAGCCTGCAACAAGATCAACAAAACACCGAGTGTAACAATGCAAACAGTACCTCCTCAAGGGCCTTTTGCTCTTGCTCCTTTTGTTTCCGAACCAAGCCATCCCGTACGTGTTTTGCCGCTTTATTGCGCTGCTCTTGACGAAACACACTTTCGCCTCTGCCGAGCTTGGCCTCTCCTGCCAACTCTAGGACACGGCCTGTCAACGCCTTCCCTCGCTGAGCATGATTAAGATCGAGTTCCGGGTTAAGGGATCCTGAAAGTAGTTTGGTATGCACTAAACGATGGAGAAGGGCGTCGTTTTGGGTATTCGTGCTTGCCAATGAGTCAGAACCCTTGAGTGCACCCCAGGTGAACGAGGTAGTTGGGGACACGTACTGTTCGTCGCCCGACTCTCCGTCGGGTATCTTTTCTTTGGATACCGGTTGCATGGAGGAGGATGTGATGTTGGTCAGTTTAGACGACTAAAAAAAAGTAAGAATGGCATTCACAACACTAAAGCGGGTGTACCATGAATGATTTCCTGAGTTCCTTGGCCGAAAGGCTGGCTGTTGCTGTTGGTTGTTTCCGTGTCGATTCTAGGAATACCGTGACATCTGGTGTGCGCGATGAACTGGCGGCGAAGCCATCGTTCTCTTGTTCAAAGACTGTGGAATGCTCGGCTTGATGAAACATCGAGTAATTAGTTACACACCGCCATCGTGTTCACCATTTGAAGCTGTCTCGGAGGTGCCCATTGATATGTTGAGTAACGATCGGATGCCTGTCCATTCTTCTTCAGGCTCTGAACCATCCGAGTCCTTCGTTTCGTGATTTGGTGCGGCGGGAATGTCAAACGCGCTCAGAAATTGTTGGCCGTGAGCATGTAGTACGCTCAGCAGTCTCTCCTTGTCCTTTTGTGCTGTCATAGATTTGTAGTAAACATGTTGTGGCCGTGTGTATGTACTGGTGGCATCACCTCAGTTTCGCCCATGTCGAAGAACCGGAAGAGCAAGCCCAAATCACCCACGGAACCGAAACCCCTCATAGAAATATCCGAAGAGGAGAAATGGCGGTTGATTCGAGAGAGCGGCTTGCTTGAAAGGTTCAAAGATCCCGACCAAAGTCCCTTGACATCGTCCGCACCCACACACCCTGCCAGTGAGCCAGAGGAGCACGATGGTCCATCCCCACTCGTCGAAGAATGCTTCAATGCGCTCATGATCATAATGCCGCACACTTTCTTCCTCATCATGATGGACATGTGAGTGTGGAGATGCATAACCTCACTTGTATTAACAACGGCGTGCACGCTACAAGTCTGATCCACCACCAGTACGCAAAACAACCGTCGTTCAGTGATATCATGGGCAGACTCGTAAATACATTACCGAGTGCGTTTCATAATTCGGAGCTATGAGTCATCGGTAGTGAACTCACTCGACCATCCCAAGTCATGGCACTCTTCATGTTCTATAGTGAGTTAATTTGCTTAAACCTGCCATCGGAGGCACATTTACAACAACGGATTAGCAATTCGGCACAAGGACAATACGATGACACAACTTGGACTGTTCTTACTTTCCCTCGGCGTTGGCCCACGCATGATATGGCTTGTCAACCGTGGATCTTGGCTGAAGAATATAGCCCAGGTGCGCAACATTCCTTTCAGAATTAGGAACTAATTCAGCTCATGCAAATGTATCACCAGTGCCCCCAGTTCGCCACAATTTGGTTGTATACAGTCGTCCAACTCAAGCTGTCTCTTGCGTCCCTCAGCCTTGTCCTAATAGGGGGTTGGTCATGGTGGACAGGCTTGAAGCTATTGCTTTGACTTTCATATCATACTTTGATTTCCCATATATTGGTTTAAATAATGCATAAACACTGATAGAAAACCGCTCGATTACACTTGTTGCAATGTATGCCATCTCACGTATGCATCCACGCAGGAGTGGGAGGTCAAAGGCTCACCACATGGGGCACAATTCTCGGCACGGAGGAGATACAAAAAGGGACCCGCGGATATTACTCTTTGCTCGACGATACGCCCAATTGGATACGACTTTGAGTCCGGAGGGCACCTTGTACGAGCATGCGACATTGACCAGGACCCGGTCTCAATCATACGCGAATGTTGTGCGGATGCATTACAAGTTGACATACCGCCGTTACAAGGTTGATCAAATGCCCTCTCCTTGATCAAGCTCGCCCACGAGAAGCTCGATCTTAGTCTGTTATGTTACATCAGCATGTTGATAGCTTCAAGAAGGAGACTTCACACAGACGGAATAGGTCGTATTACGACCTTCAAGAACTTGGCGTAATACGCGCAATTGCCACTTCAAACGACGACTCAGATTGCGATGAATTGTATTTCGATGAGTATCAATGCGATCAGCAAAAGCCCTGAAAACCCTGTCATCCCGTGCGAAGTAATAAAACTGGACGATGTGAACGTTGCGCGGAAAAACTGCCGCTGGGATACTCACAGGTATCTGTTCTCCCTCAATAGTTTCAAGTGCCATTGACCAGGCACTGAGCAGCAGAAGATCGGCGGTAGCATTTGCCACGCTAATGAGATGCTCTTAACCGAATACATGCAGGAAGTGAACCTTGACTCACTAATCCTCAAGTGAAGCTATTGCATCAGCCTTGCTCAACTCCTTGGTCGCAAACTTTCGCACTGCGGCAGAAGCTGTATTGACAGGTTTGCCAGCTGTACCCGACCGCAACGCAAGTGAAACAGTCGACACCTGGGCTCGCACCCACTTGTCCCCTTCACTCATGACCAAAGTCTGTAAAAAGGAAGCTATCAGGTCGCTCTGTGACTTGTGCAGGCCATAATCAATCGCAAGCTTGAGGTTCGTTCCTAGCCCAAAGTAAGCAAATGAGAGAGCAAGGATTATCCCTCGTACTCAGGGCTTTCAAAATAACTCTAGTCTTGGGTAGTTGTACTTCGTTATCGTCAAGGTGATTAATCCAACGCGAGAAGGCGCCAAGAAGGACTATCGCTACGTCTCTGTGTGATTGACCGATCCGCATGGCATGAAGAAGGGGGGTGGCATCACCAGCTTTGCGCAGAAGAAGCTGTCCATTATTAGGTCACTCATACATCGCAGAGGGTATGGGAACTAACCGGAAATGCTCTATCTCGAACTTCCATAAGATACATGACATCTCTACGCTCGATGGCTCTGAAGATTTCGAAGGGCTGTCGGTGTCATCCGTGAGGAATCCTAGGTCCATTAAAGCTGAGACGTTCATACCTGGGGCTCCTTCCATGTCTTGGTGGAACGGGACTCTGGTACGCTGACACTCCAACTTGATGGCGTAGTTGGTGACGTCGGAGAGGCACTCAGCGAGACACTGTTCCGTCTTTCACCTGTTGGGCTATCCTCGGGCTCTTCAGACGGTGGAGGGGTGGAGGGTGGAGTGGGACTGCGGCGCAATTGCCGAAGGATAGCTATGGGAGCAGCTTGGCTGGCTTCACGCTGCAAGAAAGCTTGAGAAACGTTGGCGATAATGTAAACTGACAAGCGATCGTGCGAACCTATAGATGGGAGCCGCGCAGGAAGGCAGAGCTCGGAGCCGAGTCGATGCCGTGGGATGGGCTTCGGCGACGGAGGCTCCGAGGTGAGCTGTTCTGCGAGCGAGAGTATTATCGGAGCATTGTTCACCATGTCAGACACGGGTTCGTCTTTCGCAAGGCCTTTGTGTCCTGGCGCTGAAGTCCGTCATGGAAGTAGGAAACAACGTTCGGACTGAACCTCCCTATTTGAGCTGTTTGCCCCGTACCGTAATAGTTGAGTATAGACTCACATTGACGTCTCTAGTCATCTTTCGAGGCGTTCCACGATGCTCAAGGTCTGGAAAGATAGCTCCCGTCAATCACATTCGACGTTCATCTTGCCAACAGCCAAGGCGGAAGAAATTCTTGTTCACGAGCCCACTGACACTACTCTCCTTGAAACGTCTTCTGCTGGTCTCACGCCGGAACTCGATTTGAACACGGTGTCTCTGAAGCGCACAAGACACTCGAGTAGCCAGGGTAGTGGCGCCCATTCCATTCGGTCTTCAAAGAAAGCGAAAACTTCTGCTCCGCATTCAGCGCACCAAAAGTGTTCGTCCAGTGCATTTACCTCTGCCTCTGCAGACGAGTTACTTGAGCTCGCAAAGACTCGCAATAGTGAGTTTGCTAGGACGTCAAATCGTCTTACTGACGGCTCCCCAGCGATCGCTATATACAGTCGCTCAGATGGTACAGCGTCACCCAAATAACCTTTCTTCTATCACTGATATCATTGGCATCCGTAGATGTTACTGGCCTATCATCCAAATTTTTGATGTGGGTTGCTGAGAGCCTGACTGCATTCCCCAATAGAGATGCTTCTCGCCGACAGGTGTCCGTTGTGGTGGTCCCGTAGGCTGTTTTCTCAGAAAACATCTCTGGCCATGTTCATGCCATGAATTTAGAAACAATGCGCAAATTGATGGGCTAGCAACGGGGATAGCCGCCAAATCTCGCTTGCGAGTCGCTGCGTGTCACGGTCAGGTAGATACGCCAGATCTATCTGTGAATCAGGTTGTAGTATGTCCCGTCGATGCAAGTAGGCTGGCCCTTGTCCTCTTTACGATATTCACAACTTATCCACAGACATTGCTCAGTCACGTCGCTGGGGGAATCTGGACAATTTCACACTTTGCCGCGTTTGTGATAACCGAGGCTCATTCGACTCTGCTGGAGGGTCGGCCGTTGACTGACGTCTTGGAGTGGTTCTGCCGGAGTCCGAGCATATTCGTGAGGCCGAGAATCCTTGCATTCAGCTCACCCATGACCGGTGCTGATATCGGAAAAATGGAACGTCTACTTCTTGCCGAGACAGCCTACTCCACTCCACAGCGACTTCGCCCTTTACAAGTCGTCATCCAGTATGAGCCAACTCGTACGGAATCGCAAAGCAGGCTCACACAGGATATCCATCAATTGGATCCTAGTGGAAGTATCTGTGAGTCCTTATTCAGGGACGCACATTGCGCCTTGGAAGAGTTGGGTTCTTGCGCTGGTGATCTTGTCTGGCGTCGCGCATTGAAGGAGATCGGAATGATTCCTGGACGTGAGAGTGACGAACCTGTAGAGAAGAGAGCAAGCGAGATCCGGAAGCTCATCGAAAATTGGGATTTTTCAATGCCGAATGCAAATCCCTCTTCCCGAGGTTTCAACCTGACCCCCAAATTCTCGCGGTTAATCCAGGTTTTGAGGGCGTATGAGCCTTCTGGGGACGACTTCCGCGGTATTATTTTAGGTGCGCAAGTTCTTCATCATATCCGTTTTTCGCTTACACTGCGAAGTACGCCAAGGTGGTGTTGCGACCATTATGGCTGACATGCTGCGTGTGATGACCGATGGCCTGGAATTCTTGCGCCCGTTCGCTTTGACGGGCAACCTTCCTGTGATCGATGTCCACTATCAGGTTTATTTTGTCCCTCTGCGGCGTTTTCGATCGCTCAATCGTTGGGTAGGCTGATATGCGACGGGGTTTCGAAACTGGGAAGTATAACCTCTTGATCTTGACCAAAACGCTGGAGGATCTGGATGTCCCTCCTGCGTTGCTCGTTATCAGGTTGGCTTCCGACCAAAACCTCCCGAGTTGTGATATGCATCTGATCTTCTATAGATATGATGCATTCGAGAGCCAGGTATCGTTTTCATATGCGTGCGCTCACGCCTGCCTGCCCCCCAGTCGCATTGTTCATATGGTGGAGAATGGCAACGATGTGCACCGTCAAGTATTGACACAATTTTCGGAAGGAGTATTCAGCGAATGGTGGATTCCCGTGATCATCCATAGTGGAGGGGTTCCCATTCCACCATCACCCCTAGGGGAAAATCGGCTCCTTATCCAGTTCGGTGACGAAGCTGACATGGGCTCGTGGCCTTGCATCGAAGACCCAGTAACAGAGAGGCGATTATATGAACATGATGCTCTCGAGGCCCTCTATCGTTTCGTTGCCATCACGCAGAAAGCTAACTTCTCTGGCGCGCCATTATTAATCACGAGAGAAGTTTCCGTTCCCATAAACCAGCAAGCATGGATCTGTACTGTGACATTGCCGGTTGGGGGGCCCATCAACCATGTAATCGGGCCTACTCGCTTAACACCTACTCATGCTCGCCGATCAGCTGCGTATGAAGCTTGCGTTCAACTGTATGAGCATGGTGCATTCCATAACAACCTGTTCCCAGCGCCCCAGCCCCCCCTCAAACCTGATACAAGTGGTTCGGCAGCACTTGCCGCAGACAAAGTGTCTGGAAATCGTTGTTATCCTCGCAAGCGGTCCCTTTTCTGGTCGAATTCCATTCGTCTTCAAAAACGCCGTTTGTTCCCTTTCGTCGTTTACGTAGACCGACGGGGTGTAGATTACGCTCCAATCATGCTCTTGACTCGCCAACCATTGCCGCATATCCCCCCCTTCCGTCTCTTCTTCCCAGGAACGTCCGAGACCATAGGAAACCTCCGCGCACCACCTCTCGAATTGGACGAGCAGCGCATGGAAGCCCTTTACCTGTTTACTCTCAGGATTTGCCGAGCAATCTCCAACAAGCCGCTCGTTTGTCCCTTGGAAAAGATGGCCTACATGTTTGCGCCGCTCAAACTTCCTGAACAAGTGGACACTCAATCCCTGGATCCGGCCCACTTCACGGACTACATATCATGGGATACCATCGAACTTGCCGGAAGTACGTGGATGGTAAAATTCGATTTAGAGGAACTCCACACATCCCCGGAGGGGGTGCATGACCTTATTGTACAAGACCGGTTTGTCGAATTCACGCGGAGGTATTATGTAGCACGCCTCCGGCAGGACTTGAACCCTTTGAGCAAACCTGCAGATAGTCCAGTAAGTGAAAAAATGTACTAGTCTGGTTGTGTGCTCACAGTTCCTCGAGCGAGAGGCAGGATATGCGAACTTGATCGAATATTGCAAGGCTAGGCGGAAGTGCTTCGAAGGCCTATCGGATTACTCGCAGCCCCTCGTAGAGGTGTCCGGAGTTGCCGTGACGGGGAATCACCTCAATCCGACCACCAGGGCCGTCGCCACAGAGCCAGTCAAAGCGGCCGTCAAATGTACGCGAGTTTCAGCCCTAACGACATCGGGATGCTGACATTCTCCCAGACTTAATTCCGGAGCTGAGTGCCAAGTTTACTATTCCTGCCAGGTGATAAACTCAATCTCGCCAGTTGTGCGCCGCTCCCGAATACTGACGTTATCGAGCAGCATCTTTCGGACCGCGACTCTTCTTCCTTCCATTACGAAACGGATAGAAGACTTCTTGATCGTTCACGAGCTCAATGCCAACTTATTCGGTTATTCAATCCATGAGAATCTCCTGTTGTCTGCCATTTCCGCACCTTCTGCAGGTTTTGAAGTTGATTATGAAAGATTGGAATTTTTTGGTTGGTTTGATATTAGTCGCATCACCCTTTCGCGCCTTAGTTCACTTGTCACAGGGGATTCATTTCTGAAATATCTTGCCTCCGTCTACGTTTTTGTCACCAACCCAGCACAGCACGAGGGTGCCCTGCACGCCGCACGCCAACGCATCATCAGCAATAAAGTGTTGATGCATAACGCTGATCGGATAGGTTTACCGCAGTATGTGCAAAGTAAACCATTCAGCCACAAGCTGTGGTGTCCCCCGAATTTCACCGTTGATCCTCTATCCCTGCCAACCGTGGCAGACCCTGCAGGCAGCGGAGATGAAATCGATGTTACGGCGGATGTCTTGCAGGGCAAACAAGACTCAGTTAGTCAAGACGAGGACAATGATGCGAGTAATGTCTCCAAGAAGAAGAAGAAGAAATTACGAGACGAGAATGTGACTCAATGGCTAGGTGACAAGGTATCTGAGGAACACCCTGACTGGAACGGGTTGGTGCTGACGATCTTGTTGACTAAGACAATTGCGGATGTCACAGAAGCCATTATCGGAGCGGCGTACATGTCTGGGGGACAGGATAACGCACTCCAGGCTGCAAAAGCATTGCAAGTCCCGATCCCCCTCATCCACCACTGGCAGGATTTCCGCCGGATGGCACTTGGAGTCCCTTCCACCTCCAGTAGGCCGCTCCGTCAGGGTACAACAGAAGCTGTCGAGGCAATCGTCGGGCACCGCTTCCGCCTCCCTCATCTCCTTGCCCAAGCATTGGTGAACGGTTTGATTATGAGGTCTTTTGGATGTATGCTAATACCAAAATTTCAGACTCATGCGTCAGTAGACGGTTACGACGCCACTTGTTATGAGCGATTGGAATTCCTTGGAGATGCCATCCTTGACTTCCGTGTGTTTCCACTCATCGGCGAAGTTTTGGCACTGAACTGATATTGCTAGTGACGGTGCGATACATATTCTGTCGCGAGGATCACTTGTCGCCGGGTGCTATGACAATGCTAAAGGTAGGCTCGGCTTGCTGCCACTGTTTAACCATTTTTGACTTATAGCACTCTAGGGAGCGATGGTTTCTAATGCAGCCCTCGCTACTTTGTGTGTGACATCCGGATTACACAAGCACCTTCACTTCAATTCTTACGCTCTGGCAACCACATTCGAGACTTACGCTCAACAAGTCGAAGCGAACCGACTAGAAGCGGAGGTGGCCGCTGAGGACAGCCCGCCCAGGCCACACTGGCTACAAGTTGAGCCTCCCAAGGTAGCTGAACGGACCATGGGGTAAAGGGCAGCACACTGATACACAATTATTAGGCACTCTCGGACATCGTGGAGTCCATCATTGGGGCCCTTTATGTTTCAGACGGGTTCACGTTAGATGGGGCAGAGAAATTTTTCAAGAAAGTGCTCGGGCCGTTCTATGACCGACATATCACATTGAAAACGTTGTCTCATCATCCAACGAAGATTCTGTTTGAGCTGCTGCAGTCACATGGATGTCAGCAGTTTGAACTTGTGAAGGAGCGGAATGATTTGACGCAACAAACACGTTGTGATTGTAAGTCATTCTCCCTACGACGGTGGCTACGCTTACGTTTGCGACACGCAGGTGTCATTCATCAAACCACCTTGGCTAGCGCCATGTGCGCCACAGCGCAGGCTGCGGGGCGTGCGGCATCTGTGCTGGCACTGGATGCGTTGCAGTGCAACCCTGAGTTGTTATCAAGGACATGTGATTGTCGGGAAAGTCGACGGTCAAACACAGGGGCTCAAGCACGTATTAAGAGGATGCTCGTGGAGGAGACAGAGGACGGCGGAAATACAGTGTGAACCAATTTATTCGGTTTCTAGCTGCGTGGCACACTTGTACATCAGGATGAAATCAGGGTGAAAGAAGCCCGATGGCAAATGTCAACTGCTTAGGAAGGGTGCGGTTAAGCAGCGCCGGATTTCTTCCTGCATAGTGCATCGTTGAGCAGGGATGAGAGGGAAACGAGAAGCTTACAGCTGGAATGCCGCAGCAGCAAAAGGAATACTGAATCCCGTGATGAGGAAGAGGGAGAGTTTGATGCCAAAAGCTGCGCGTTTTTTGCCCGGGAACGCAAAGGGTAAATGCTAAGGTCGAGAATGAGCTATGAGCGAGACACCTGACTGCAAGGAAAATATACATGGTATTCGCCGTGGGCATAGCGTGCGGGGGAGGCGACGCGCAAACGGGTGACTTGGGGACGGAGACTGGGTGGTGCACGCGCGAGTATCATGGTGTTCGGGTTGGTGATGGAGAGAGCCGGAGGACAAGTACGTTGTTTTCGGCGGGCTGTGAGAAAACTCGCGTAGAGACAGACAGTCCGCCCACAGCTACTACGAGTACTTCCTTTTATTACTCGTCGACCAACTCGAGTTCTCGTGGCGAAATATGTCCAAGCCGATATCGCGGGTTCAGGTGACTGCGCAGTTGTGGCGCTGATAGTGCGCCGCCGTCTATAATCGCAGCAGGCGCTTGAGATTCCCAGAGTCTTCCAGCATGGCCCACATCGTGAAAATCGTCATTCCCGCCACACAACGCGAGGTCGAGATACCGACAGGTCTCTTCATCAACAACGAGTTTGTTGCTTCTGCGGACTCCAACGAGCTTATTCAGTGCGCATCCCGTCGTTCGATCCTATCTCTCTTACACTCAAGATAACGATAGTGCGGTCAATCCGGCGACCGAGCAAGTAATTTGCTCTGTCGTTGCAGGTATACCCACTACCCAGGATCATCCTAGTCTGATCTCATTGCCCCTATGTGATTGATCTCAAGGGTCCGAGAAAGACATCGATATCGCTGTCGCGGCTGCCCGCAACGCTTTCAAGACTACCTGGGGGAAAAATGTCACGGGCTTTGAGCGGTCCCGCTTGCTGAACAAGCTCGCCGACCTCATCGAAAGAGATCAACAGATCCTCGCAGAAGTCGAGAGTCTCAACAACGGGAAACCAGTCAAGATAGCCAGGTACCAACGTAGGCCCTTCATCAGACCAGTGAAACTCTGACATGTTTTGGTAGGGACTTTGATATCGGTGACAGTATTCAGTGCCTGCGCTATTATGCCGGGTGGGCAGATAAAATCGTTGGACAGGTGATCCTTTCACTTACACTCTGGCCTCCACTCCCCTCTCACTGTTCCCACGCACACTAGACGATAGAGGTCGACAATAAAAGGAAACTCGCATTTACCAGACATGACCCAATCGGTGTTTGTGGCCAGATGTAGGTAGGGACCCTCCGCCTACATTCTCCTATTAATACTCCACAGCATCCCCTGGAACTACCCAATCAACATGTGGTACGTCCGTCCGTTGCACAGGAGTGCCATAACTCAACTCGTGTCAGGGCGTGGAAAGTAGCACCCGCGCTTGCATGTGGATGCACAATCGTCATGAAGCCTTCCGAATTAACTCCACTCACAGCACTTTTGTTGTCCCAGCTCATCGCTGAAGCGGGGTGAGACCGCCGCAAACCTTGTTGCCGTTATGTAAATCATTCATTCTTTCATGGCCAGATTCCCGCCCGGTGTGGTAAACACGATTCCATCTCTAGGGCCCGTCGGTGGTGCGGCGCTTTCGGCACACAGGGATGTTGATAAAGTGGCGTTCACTGGATCCACTGTGACTGGCCGGAAGATTATGGAAGCTGCGGCAAGGAGTAATTTGAAAAAGGTTCGTTTACATGCCACTCCCGCGAGGCAATAGGCATCGGACCATGCATTGAAAATCTAAATAGGTATCGCTGGAGCTCGGGGGAAAGTCTCCGCAACTTATCTTCGAGTCCGCGGACCTCGAGCAGGCAGCCAATTGGGCGTGTCTAGGCATCCTTTATAACACCGGTCAAGATTGCACCGCTGGATCCCGTCTTTACGTGCAGGATTCCATTTATGACAAGTTTGTTGCCTTGTTGGTGCAAAAAGCGAAGGAACTTGTGATCGGAGATGGCTTTGACGAAAAGAGCGGAGGTGGCCCTGTTGTCAGTCCATTGCGCCGTATTTTGACATTTCAAGCTTACGACGTTGCACAGGTCTCTAAGGTTCAATACGACAAAGTTTGGGGGTACATAGAGAATGGTAAGGCTCAGGGTGCGAAGCTCGCACTGGGCGGCCAGAAACGCCCAGGCAAAGGGTTTTTCGTGGATGCGACTAGTAAGTGGTGTTCCGGTCGACTTTGTTTAGTCCCTAGAGACGAAAATTACATCATAGTATTCACGGAGATCAAACAAGACATGAATATAGTGAGATCTACTTTGGTACACTCGGAGAATTTGGCTGATACGTGATTTAGGTCCGGGATGAGGTACTTGGTAGGGTATTGTAGGTTGACACAGCCCATTGAAACGTACCCCAGATTTTTGGCCCCGTGCTCTCGGTCGGCAGGTTCAAGACAGAGGAAGAAGCGATCGCCCTAGCAAACGACACCACTTATGGTCTTGGCGCTGGGTTGCACTCGAGTGAGTCCAACACACAGCAACACACGGACCTAACCACGAGCGCCTGTAGATGACGCCAACCAGTGTATGCGGGTCTCATCTGCCCTGGAGGCTGGAACAGTGCGCAAAGTTGTCTTCTCGATTTGCGGTGAAGCCTGACGATCCACTCTAGGTCTGGGTCAACCAGTACAATGTGCTCAGCAACAACGTTCCCTTTGGCGGGAAGAAGCAGAGCGGAATAGGTTTGTTATGTTCGATTACCAAGAACTATTTGTCTGATATTTTGAAGGTCGCGAGCTTGGCAGTTATGCCCTCGAGGAGTATACGTCTGTCAAGGGCGTTCACTGGAACTTTGGCGAGACACTCGAGTGGCCATTGTAGGACGCGTTTCCAGGAGCGATTGCTTTGCTTCGAATCAGGTTCCCTTGGTGGTGCCCGTTCATCAACTATGGTGTACTCTATTACTGTATGGTGAAAAGTGTAAGTTAACAAACAGAGAAGAGACCAAATGAATCCCGTTCCCACTCCTAAACGTGCGTGGCGGCGCATTCTGTGTTATCTATGAGCCCTCGACACGGTGAACACGGCAGTGTCATCGCACAGGAATGAACCTTGGGAGTTGGTTTGCGGCGTCCTAATGTCCGAAATGACAGAATGTGACACGAACGAAGAGATAACATTGAAACCTCCAGGCATGCAAGTATACGTACACAACTTGAGTAGCAAGGGTTTTCCCAGAAACGACCGTTCATTAATGGTACATGTGCAAGGGTTATATAAGCGCAAGATGAGTCTTGCTCCGGGAACGCCGGAGAAAACCACTGCCCCCGCGAGCCTTGAGGGCTCCAAAAGTCAAGTACCACCATGATCATTGAACACGTTGTTGTGGCCATACAGGCCATCTTGATTCATCGCTGGCTGTTCGCTCTGGTGTTGGTTAGCATGGCTGACTCTAAAGAGAGTCGTCAGCGTATGAAGATAGCCCAGTGAAATAGGTCCATACGATTGGAAGGCCATGTCTGCAGGGTATCCGCCTTGTGTATTGTCCGTGAAGGCGGTGTCGGTCCAGTAGTACTCCCCTTGCGGATGATACGGAAAGTTCGAGGAAGCAGAATCATGAGGGGTTCCAGCCCACGAGCCAGGGGCAGACCCCAAAGCAACCGGAGGACCTTGCTGGGTGACATCGACGGACAGGAACAAGCTGCATGGAGTGTTTCGTTTCTCGCATCGGAGGCACCGCGTGGAATTGTCGTCGTATGTGCACTAAACTAGCGTTGAGCACGGAGTCGGCCAAGAGGGAGGAAAATAACCTTTTTGTGACTTTTGCGACAAGAGTCACAAGCCTCTCTTGCTCTTTCTGGAGCGATGTTCATGGTTGTTGGGTTGTTCGATGTCGGAGGTGAAAGCAGCCCAAGGGCTTAAATATACGAGCGAGAACAAATGAAATGAACAGACGTACGCTCATGGCCGAGTGTATGGATCAGAAAGCCGTTATGCAAGGATCAGTAAACAAGAGGAGGTATGGGTCGCGACTTGGTGAAACAAACCTTTCAGATCTTCATGGACGATGTCCTGCGGAGGTGAAAAGGACGCTCGGAAAGTATAATCATTGTAGCTGAGTTCAGCAAGATCGGCATCATGGTGCCCACGTCGCATGCCAACCCACGTTGAATGTCTCAGACCAAGGTGTTATCCCACTCTTGTCTGTGCTGGAGATAGTGCATCGGAGGCACGGAGCAACGCGGTTTGGTGCGCAAATTGTAACATGAATGACTCCGAGAATCACGTACTCCTCCCGATCTAGTCTGATCGACCCGAGCGCTGCAGTCGAGGAGGTTGGAAATCGCGTTTCCCTTGACCTTGAGTGGTAATCGCGTTCTCGACGGAGCCTCGATATTGTCCCGGACAGGAAGGCTCAAAGAGGACATTCACCTTACTGTGGCAAGCCCAGCCTCACCAATCAGGTGTGAGTGACAACAAATTGCTGATCAGGTTCCTTTTTTGCTCGTAGAAGCTCAATTTAAAGTCTATGAAACCAAGTTTGATTCGACTTGCCTCAGACGGACCCCGCGTTAGTCACCGCGCAGTATTTGATTGTTCCGTATAAAGACAAGCCATGCGACGACGGCGTGCGTTTATGTGCCTAGACAGCCACGCACACACACACCGGCGAGCATCCAGTAAGAAAATGATAACCAAACAACCACAGAACAGGAGTCACAAGAAGAAAAAGTAGTGAAAGTCCATAGAATGCAAGGACAAAAGGTGAAAGACAATATCGTGGGCATACTGGTGAACTAGGGTTCGCCTGAGCGATGGGGGCTCGCATCTTGTTCATTAACAGGGGCGTTGTCATCCTCCAAAGTGTATCTATTGGGTGGCGTGAGACATGAGATCAAGAAGCTTAGTGAAAATCAACAACCCTAAGTTTGGCGCACTGTTACTTGCGCTCTGGGTGGCATAACTGGTCATATAAGTATTGCTAGGCCTGAGAACACCCATTAACCAAGGTTATCAAAGAGGCGGGACCGACTGACGTGATCTGTCCATAGTAGGCCTGGGGAAAGTAACCAGACTCTGGATTACTAGAACCTTGAGCAACATTCGGGCTGGAGTTCGTGAGGATGGAGAAGAAGCACAAAAAAGAGGCGCCTCACAAGCTCTGCTGGTAGACTTCCATGCTTGGTACGGCAGGTAAAAAGCCCGGCGTCTGAAACCTGCGAATGTTTTTTTAAAACCTCCCAGCAGCGAAATTGCGTGAATGGGATACACTTACGGGGCCTGTCCCGGGCTTGAACCTTGTCGCTCTTCCGGGCACATCACGAGCGGGGACCACCTTCCCATCGGGATTTGAACCAACTCAGACTGCTGTAACTCATATTGGACATCGGTTTCAGAACTCGGTGTCAGTTCTCTGGTGGCGCCACCGGCGGAGTGCGGTGCGATATTAGGGTATCGGATCGGTCCGCCCTGGCCACCGAGCCCCGAGCCTGGACTCTGGGAGCGAGCTGCTTGGAGCAAACTACAGTCCAATCCCTGCGAAACGCAGCGACGGCACGGCCGATCATTTGTGGCATACTCGCTAGGCTCGCACTAGTGACCGGACACTTGAGCACGGCCAATGGATGGATGAGGCGACTTACACGTTGTTTCGCTCTCCTGCAGGAGTTACATGCTTTCCAGGTACGTGGCCTCCTTTGCGCTGGCTGCTGAGTACGACTTGAAGAACGTCTAGGGGGCATAGCGAAGAAGGAATGGTGGGGAGCGCAGCATGGATAGGCCTTTTTAAATATCGGTCAAAGTCCAGAAGCGACTTCTCTTGACCTACGCATCCGTGCTTGGCAGGTGGCATGTAACGTTTAACCACTAATATTTTCGTGTCTCGTCACGGAAGGATGAGGAATATCCCGGATTAAATTCGCCGATTAATCTGATACATGCCGCCGAGGCGGCCTGAACGAGGATAAAGACCAGGTTCAAACTTGTCCCGTACAGCTTCACTGAATGCAGGGGAGAATTAATTAAAGGCGCGAAGAACTGAGCGGAAACCTCACGATAACGAGAAGGCGTGAATGAAAGCAGTGGATCATGGTGGGATCAGGGGTAGGTGACAAGGTAGGGATGGGCGGAATTTCCTTTTCCATGGTCAGCGCTGGGTAAAGCAGCGCTCCGGGGAGCATTCACTCAAATTCTCGTCAATCTACGTAGGTGGAGTCAAAAATAGAGCCGTGATGCATCAAACTCTGAGAAACGAGCAGACTCCTTGTGGCAAGCGGTCCACGTGAAAGACAAATTCTCAGCAAATGCAACGGGGTAAAGTGGTTCAGAGTAAAACGCACGTAAGATACAGTACATATCACAGAGCCAGATAGTCTTTCACTTCTTCTTCGGTTAGTTTACGGAAAGTAGGTCGCGGGCGACCGGTTTCCCCCCCTTCCTTTCCTGCGGCGAGTTCTTCCGCCGTCGGTACTGTGACTACACCGATCTCAATGGTCTTCTCCGTCATCTGCCCCTCAAATCCTTCCTTAAGGGTTAACAGGGCTGTGTGAATTGCGTCCTCCAGGCTAATGTCATCGTTGTATCTTATTTTACGTTAAAGGAGCATCAGTTGCATGTGTATCCCTGTGATGAGTCAACATGCGCGAAACTTACCGCTTTTCTAGGAAAGTCTTTGCATTTACCATATTCTTACCTATTGCACTCGCCTTCCAGGCCCAGAATGATCCCGATGGGTCAACTTGATAGAGACAAGGTCCGCGATGAATATCGTATCCTGCGACCAATAACGACACGCCGAACGGACGCACACCTCTATGAAAAAAATGTGGAGGCTCAGCAAGCGAGTCGCGTGTAACAATCCAACTTACCCGGACTGTGTGGCTTCCTGCATGACGGTCGCAATCTCCTGAGTCAAAACTTTCGTGGGTGGGTATTCCCCGTAAACTTTCCAGTATGCCTGGGCACTTTTACGTGCACGCGCGATGAGAACACGAAAATCGGGGCCCATGCCGGAATACACAATGCCGATGTTGGGACAAACCACAGCCACCTTTTCGATCATTGAATCGTCAATCAGTATGGACGAGGACTTCTTCTCCGTGGCGATGACGATGCCATTTGACGCTGCAGAGAATGAGGATCCGATAGGCGGACATTAGTATGATGATACCTTTAATCCCGAGACTTGTTGTCCCCTGTGAAACGGCGGCCAAAGCGTGTTCAATCTGCACAAGCTTTCCGCTCGGCGAGAAGACAGTCAGGGAGTAACTGAGGGCGAGGTGAGAAGAAGACAGGTTTACGTGTGGATTCCATACCTGTAGGCGCCGCCGTCAGCACTGGCCATTGTTGGTGAATTTGGAGCGTTGAGGAGGAGGAATTAAAAGCGACAGTCTGAGGAGCGATTTCGATTACCTCCCGATTGATACCCGTCGGGCACACGCGTCCTTGTTTGTGCCTTGTTTACCCACCGATCAAACGTGCGCAAACATAAAAGCTTCCTTTGCTAATACTACTGACATAGATGCTGCGACTCGTAAAACATACATTTTCTTCCTGCGTAGTACACTACCACTTTATTCACCCGGCCAGAGGTGTTGTCCTCAAGTAATGTTGCTGCGAAACCACGGGTCAGCGCGCTGTCCCCTTCCGAGGAGTCATAGTTGTACCTTGTGAAACGTCACATCGGGGAACAACTTCTTGGCTTCCTCGTTGTTAACGGACGGATGCACGATCACGTCGTCTCCCTTATTCCAGTTCACGGGCGTCGTCACCTTGTACTTGTCGCCGAGTTGCAGCGCTAGAGGGATCTTTTAGACTGCAGCAGGTGTGTAAATCTCGTTCTCTCACAGTCAATCACACTACATAGAGTTAGCGCGGAGTTGAAAGGAACAGAAGCGCAGTACTCACCGAAGAACCTCATCAAAGTTCCTACCCGTGGAAGCGGGGTACGAAATCGTCAGGCGAATAACTTTCTTAGGGTCGATGACGAAGACGGTCCGGATCTGTTGGGCGATAAGGCGTGGGATGTGTAACAGGACGATCGCACTCACCGTGAAGGGAAGACCCTTGCTGTCACGGTTCGTAGCATCCTGCTCGTCGAGCATGTCGTACAGCGTGGAGATCTTTCTGTCCGCATCGGCAATCTGGTACACGATCGTAAGCGCGCAGAAGACAGAGTGGGCTCGGATTCACAATCGGGAACTGGACATTAGTAGGGCCGTACTTGGAGCCGTACTCGTTGATATCCGCGACCCATTTGTGGTGATCCTGGAGATCGTTGGCAGAAATACCGATGACCTTGACGTTGCGCTTTGCAAAGTCGTCTGCGCGACGAGCGACCTCGCCGAGCTCGGTGGTGCAGACAGGGGTGAAGTCTCCGGGGTGGGAGAAGAGGATGGCCTGAAATGCAGTTCAGACAAGGATGGTAGAAACGAGGAAGGGCATACCCAAGAACTACCAATCCATTCGTGGAAGTTGATCAGACCAGCTGTAGTCTCAGCCTGGAAATCGGGGGCGATGCTACCGAGACGAAGTGCGGGCATGATATGATATGATATCAAACGATGGGAGCAAGGATGATAAGATTTGTGCCTCCTTTTATACGGGTGGTACACATGATAAATTATGGCGTCTTTGCTTCTCACGAGTGATAACAAGCCTATTGCAATCGTCGCGTGATCTAGTAATATGCAACCGCATGCAAGATACTGTGTGGATGTCGTTCTTGCTGTACCTGAAGGATCCGGTCTATATCCTCATCGATATCCTGCGACGCCTCGATCTACAGCCACCGATAAGCCCATGATCCATGTCCATCACTCTAACTCACCGCCGCAGCCAGGTCCAGCATCGCCTTCCCAGCAATAAGTGCTTCCTCATGGTTATCCTTGATTTCTATATTAATTATATGTACGGGCTTGTTGAATTCGCCGCCCCGACCCAGGAGATCTATACGGTCTATCAGTTTAATTAAACCACCTCATTATTTTCGGGCGGACCCACCATCACATACAGCGTCGAAACAGCGCTCTTCGCATGTGATCACCACATCGGCAACGGTTCTACTGTCCTGCCACCGTTCTGGAGCCAATTTTATCCTGCGATTGCGGTCCAGCATCTGCAACAGCCCATTTGCGGTATACCTTGCGCCCATAAGCCCAAATACGAAGATGGCCGTCTGGCTCCAACTCACAAACGCGGATCTTTTGACTGGAGTTCTTCATATATCGTGTTGTAAGGCGTCCCGAATGAGTATATATTTGGTTTGTCTATCGAGGGACCAGGGAGGCGGACAGCGGAGCCCGTGCCGTACGATATGACTCTATAACCTGCCTTTCTGAATTTGGGTCAGCAAACACCCATTTTCTGTGCAGGGACAATTTTCCAATTGCTTACTCAAGGACGTGATGTCCCTCCATAGAGCGATTCTAAATGGTGTCAGACTGTTTATGCTCGTAGTGGTGTCACCCATCATTCACCTGGTTACTGGCACAAACAACGCAGAATAGCGGCCGTGGTTTGTATATAGCGGCAGAAGATAGGTCGTTACTTAATGTCGCTGGCACATTGGAATTGGCATTTGGTGACGTTTGGTGTTGCACTTGCTGCGGGGCATCGGTTGGTGGCCAAGGCTGCTGTTGTGGCGCTGACGGTGCAGGCGACCCAGAAGGAACTCTTTGCAGACGGGGATCGGCGCGCGCAAGGCGGGGGTCACGCGCTCGGCGAGGGTCCATGGAATTTAGATCTGTCAATGAGGGATGGTTGAGCGTGGCTCAGAACGCGACACAAAGGAACCAAGGGTCAGCAGTATCTAGAACATTTGTGGTCTCCAGCTCGACCCAGCGAACGAAGAACGCGGGTCGATGAAGCATCCACTCTGAATCATCAGACAAGACTAGGCAGTGAGACAGTACTTACAAGCGAGTGAAAGCGAAGGAACGAATGTGACAGAAAGTCACATGTTGCACTTGATCCAGCATGGTGTGCGTCTTGGCTGCAGAATTCTCTCCTTGGATACTCAAATCTTAGTAGGCTACCGGCCATCGCACAGAGAATGTCTTCCCACCGTTGCCTCTCAGAAGATGATATCCGCATGATTGGGTGTGCCATTGCCCACGACGAGCAAATCATCGACGCCTTGAATTCTGAAATCAGTACAATCATGGCACAACTGGAGAAGGTCCGTCTTCGCAAGATGAAGTATCAGGAAAACATTCGGCAGTATCGGTCATTGATCACACTTGCGCGACGCATCCCGTCTGAAGTCCTCGCTGACGTTTTTGAACTGTGCGCCGAAAGCGGCTGGACCCGCGCTCCCCTCGTCGCATCACATGTATGTTCTGCCTGGAGGAAAGCTGCAGAGTACCCGCGCGTCTGGTCCCGCATCTACATCGACTGTGGTTTCGGTTATTCCCTGACTAAGACGAAATTATGGCTTTCCAGGGCACAGCAGGTACCGCTCCATATCACCCTTGATGTTCCCGCGAATGCATTGTCCGCGGAAGAAATCCTCTCTGTCCTCTTCGAGCGATCCACTCAGTGGAAGAGCGCTACCATCCGTGTCCATGACACCGCCCAGCTAAACCACATTTTGTCACTGATGCATCACCCATTCCCACAGTTACGCAGGCTTGACTGCGTAACTTACTGGGACACACCCACAGCAGACCTTGACTTTTCTGCTGTCCACAATGCACCCTCGTTACATCGGCTCGACATCGAGCAACCTAATCTTCCTCGCTGGAGCATTCCCTTCCAACTGACAGATCTGCACCTCTTTCTCTCACCAACAATGCTCCCAAATCTGGTTCATGCCTCAAGATGGGCAAGTATGCTCGTTAATCTGTTTGGCTTAAAGCATTTGACGGTGGAGCTCTCCGTTGACTCCGAATACCGTTACGAGCCTGATACCATGCAAGTCGTGGAGCTCCCTCAACTCGAATCCTTGACACTGGTGATATTCCCTGAGCTCTTCGGGATGCTTGACAACATGCGTGCTCCGTCGCTTCGAGAGCTTCTCCTCCGCTGTTCTCCAGGACACGAGCACGTCTCATCCGGCCCACGCTTTCGCCGTTTCCTTGAGTCGTCGCCTCGCATAGAACTATTAGAATTACACGACGTAGACTTACCTCGGGAGGAGTTGGTGCAATGCTTCACATTATTACCTCGATTGGAGGAGCTCCGTTTACACGACAGCGACATATCAGACGATGAACTGCAGCCTTTGGCCGGGCCTGTGGGTCTATGCCCGAGTCTCGTACGGTTGGATGTACGCTGGTGCGTACATCTCACTGGCTCGGCGTTAGTTCAGCTCGTCAGGAGTCGCGTCCGGGTCGACGTAGAAAGGGGCAAATCGGGGTCCGTACCGCAACAGGCCAAGGAGTTGGAAGAGGTGGCCGCTATAAATTGCCTACACGTGAAGGAGTGGGACGTTCTCGATCTCGCTGAATTCACCACCTGCAGGCTTATGCTGAGAGCAGCGGATGACTTCTGCCGTAAGTCATGCTTTGGGCCGTGGTCGCAATTTTTTTGGGATCGATGATGATATCGTTGATTCAGGGAACAGAGGCTGCTGTGCCAACGAGAGGTACAGACAACGCATGCGCCTCCGACACAACATCGCCTTCCACGAGAGAAACCCGGTCCTCGCGAGGATCATTCTTTGAGTTGTTAAATTCGAGAACCGGGACATATTTATTACAAGAGGATGTTACATTCACGAATATACCAAAACGCGTAGTCGTGTCGGTCGCAAACTATGGCAAGCGATGGTGAAAGGGACACCGCCCACCTCAAACAAGGACTGCAATCCATCTCCCGCTGCGAGACAATCATTGCCCAGGTAAGGTACGGACAATGTTCTCAGCTCTCGGCGGTTTGGTTCGAAATCGAGCTCAAGGTAGTTCTGCTCCGCTGAATCTCCTTCGCACTTGTTTCGACGTTTCGTAGTAGTAGTATGTAGTTATTTCTAAGTTGCAGGTTGTCGGAGTATGATTGTACAATGCATGTCACGTGACTTGACTCGACGATCCCAATTACTCAACACACACCTCCACCTTCCAGCTTTCTCTCCATTACTGACGCTATGGGTCACACCGACCGTACTGCAGACTTCTGGCAAGTCATAAAGTCAAAGCAAGCCTTAATTCCTCCGGTCAAACGACGAAAAGTAGCGACCGAGATTGAGCCTAGTGATACTTTTGGGAAACGTTATGTGGAGGAGGCCTACATCATTGTACGCCCACTGTCCCAAGTGCCTATATCCACAATTGACACGACCTTTCCAGCTGAACCACATAAACGCTCTAACACGGGTGTTAAGCAACATTCGGCGGCCTTACCTCAATATCGATTCTAGCTCGAGCCCGCTTGTGCGACAAGGTTCTCGAAATCTCGACCTGAACGACTCCGAGCAGTTGTGGTCAGAAATCAAATATCTCTCGAACGAGGAAAGGGACCAGATTGATCTCCAGGCGCGACTGATACTCACCCGCTGCGCGGATCGAGTGAAGGAGATGGAGGCGCTCGAAAAGCGTGCGTTTCTGTTTCGTTTCACAGCAGGAACAACCCTTCGAACCTTTCAACCTGAATAGGGCGTGTGGAGCTGGCTGCGCGCAACATGAATCCACTGGCACGGTTTCTCCCAGCGAGATTGGTGCAAGGCGATTCAGCGACACTCCCAGAGTATCTGGCCGCCCACCACGCGGGCATAACGTGGTACCTTAGTCGGCGTTTGACCGAGGCAAGCCAGCACCAGAAGGAATTGCAGGAGGAGCGCGTAAAGCGACAGCTAGAACGAACGCGCACACTAGGTTCTAGCGCTGCTCGCGAGGTTATGACAATATCCTCGAGGGATGTCGCACAAGGAAGGCAGCAGCCAACTAGTGACAACTGGCTTGGCGGTGCATCCTCTGCGCTTGTGTCCGGCATTGCTGCTACAATTGGTTCCGCTTCTAGTCGGTCTGCTGCCGTCAAATCACTCGGATCCACTCCGTCCGTGGAGCATTCGGATGACGATGAAGAGCTAGAGCTATCTGAATCGCAGATTCTCCAGTTCGAGACTGAGAATGCAAACATTCTACGGTCGGTCCAGGATACGCTAGAGTCGGTGCAACAAGCGGAGGCACGCTTGATGGACATCAGTAATCTGCAAATGGAGCTCATCACGCACCTCACACGTCAGACCGAGCTTACTGAACAGCTCTATGAGGATGCAATAGCAACCACTTTTACCCTTGAGAAGGGTAACGTGCAGCTTAAGGAGGCAAGGCGAAGGGCAAAAGACAGCAGAATATTCGTCCTTGTGTTCCTTGTCGGGGCAAGTCTGTCTCTACTGTTCTTACACCTGTACTAGATTTGAATAAGCGTGGTATATAATATTCACCTAATGATATATCGCAGGTATATGCGATGTAGGTCAAATTTAAGATGTGCGAAAAGTTGTCCAAGCTCCATGATATGCAACCTCGCGTCCATACTATTGATGCGCAGTTTTTTTTTTTGCTGAAGTCACTGTCAGGAGTATGCAAGGAGGGGAGCTCCTTCCTCGACATCATCTAGCGCTTCGTCACCTAGCCCGTCGGAGGTCGAGTGACTGCTAGGCAATAATTTGATCTCCTTGTGTACGAAGTAGTAGACCACCCTGTCGGGAATCAGGCAACATGAAGTCAGGTAAGGGAAGATCATACGAGCTTGAAACAATCGAGATCACAATGCTACCGATGATCAGGGAGGCGTTGATTAACTTTGTCGCTAATTTGATAATGGTGAGATTAGCAACAACCGAAGGAAGCTGGCATACTGGTGTCCATATGGCTTCTCTGTTCGCCGTCAGAGAAGCTTGCAATGCGCGAGCCCACGAAAACGTAGACCATCACGCGAGGAAGTACGAAGAGGGTGGCGAATGCAAATTGAGTCAGGGATACGGACTCAATACTCTAAGCACATGAAGCGTGAGGCCTTGAGAAGCTACTCTGGCCAATGGGAATTACTCACGGCGAATAGAGAGTTGGAGTATACCCATGGAGGAAACGACGAGATCCGGATGAGAACAATGAGAGGTAAACCCCTCGCGCGCTGAATACAATTGATACACAATGGCACAAGAACGCGTAATACATGAGAGTACTAACGATGACAGCTTCGAGCGCTCCCCATTTCTCGTTGGTGGCCGTCCATTTGCGCAAGCGATTGCTAAAGAGAGAGCGCAAGACGACGAATACAAGAGCCGAGCCGCCAACGGTGGAGATCGCTGCAGGAATGAATCCATACATACCATAGGTGAAACCACAGAGATTCATGAGCGTCGTGTGGCCGATGAAAGGAGGAAATGATATCAAGACTGAGCAAGTTCAGGAAGCGACGCAGGATATGAAGGTGGAAGGACATGCCAATCGCAGCAATGAGAATGAAGTACCCATAAGGAAGACGGCGAATGTCGACAGCGAGATCGTACATGAACTGGGCGATGCGGCTTGGTGGGACCACAGCAATGAAAGCGATCAGGCACGCGTAGAAGAGGAAGAGGAACCATATGGTGGCCTAACCGTTGGGATTATCACGGAGATACAAGGAAAACGAGTACCACTTACCTTTCCGTAGAAACTCAGCTTATGATACTGTATGGAAGCGGACTTTGCGAGGAAGCGCAAATGAACGCTGGGCAGGCCGCATGCTAGCGGGGCCATGAGTGTGGAGGCAAACAGCAAGGTTGAGGGGGGCGCTGACCTTGAAGCTAGGAAGTAATAATAATTGTTAACCTTACGTAAGCAAATAACACCAAGCACAGCCACTCAATCATTGACTCTACCAAGTACCGCGACAAGCACGCTCAGTCTAATCACTACTCGAGTCACGCCTCATGGAAAAGTTCTCTGCATTCAGAGTGCGTCTCCAATACAGTCATTCCTAGATCCAGCTCACTTCGCATAGGACCCTGGAACGGGAATACAGGTCGGCATGTCCTCTCTATTCTACCGAATAGACTCCTGAACACGAGTAAATCGGCCCAGCCCTTTCTTGCACCGGTTCCACCATCAGAACATGACCTTTTCCTCTCACTTTTGGCCCCAGTTCGTGTCACATTTGCCGTTTTGCGGTCCGTGGTGGTCATCGTGATCGCCGCCCTGCATTTCATCCTAGTGAATGTGTTATGCACACTTCTCGTGAGTCTGCGACACCACACTCGGTTTTCTCGTCTCAAAATCAGGAGATTAGTCGCCGGTTCCCCCCCTTCATCGCCTCATCGAGGGGGCAAGTACGGTAACCCTAAGCCGGCTTGCTCTTTATGTGCTCGGTTTTCTCTGGATCCGAGAAGAGCAGGTAGCTCGCAAGCGAGGGTTCGTCTCCCCTCGTCATCAGATGCTTACTATTTGTTAATGCCTTTCCCAGGAAATTGTCCGAAACTAATTGGAGCCCAAAGGCTGGTGACATTATCGTGTCTAATTGGAGCTCCTGGATCGATGTCTTGTGGCTCTCGTATCGGTATATGAAATGCTGGGCTTGGGGAAGTCGGACCTAAACTTCATTACAGGTTCAACCCCATTTTCGTCCTTCCCGTTGCCGATGAGATAAAGCCACCAATATCCTCTGCTCTTGATGGAGAGACCATATCTTACACACCTGGTCGCAAGACGGGCACTGGTTCCGCCGCGATATCTGCCCCGACTCGGGTTATCAGCCCACGCCTACCCATCTGCGGCTTCCGCCGAGTGTCTTTGATATCGATGGTTCGAGCCACCGGTAGTACTCCCCAGTTGCCTTCGTCAGGTTCCTACTCCTCTCTTGAAGACATCCGAAAGTCTGCAGAACGACCAGTGGTGGTTTTTCCCGAGTGCACAACGAGCAATGGGCGCGGTCTTCTTCGATTTGCTCGAGTTTTTGAAGGCTATAACGTCCCAGTGAAGGAATGCAACGTATTTATAATGTGTACCAGGTAGGGTGGATATAATTTCGCTTCAAGTCTCTTGCTAATATCCCCAGACATAATTCCCCAACCATCTTTCAACCATCGCTTACACACCCCATCCCATCCTCCGCATTCAACCCACTTTATCATCTTTTCACCATTGCGAGTGCCTTGTCTCTTCAGACCATGTCGGTTCGCATGCTTCCACTTTCTGAGTCCCCTTCCTCTCAACTTTTTGTGGTAAGCGAGGTCGTCCCAGACTTGGTTATTGACACGCTCTCCGAAGTCTGCGCCGCCTTAATCGCAAGAATTGGTAAAATGAAGCGCATCGGATTTGGCTGGGAAGATAAGGTTTCTTTTCTAGATCTCTACTCGGGTCGGCGGAAGTGATGATTATCCTCGTCTGGCCCAAACTATATTCGACTCGTCGACCCTGCTTCGTGTCATCTGCGGATCATTTGCGTAGTTGCGCCGAGGGCTAATCTCCATAAATCATTCATCTAAGTAATCAATGATCGGAGGGTTAGAATGGGATTACACGAGATATACCTTAGAGCAATGCAATAATATACAAGCGTAATGGAAACAGAACCAGGTACATGACAACAGGTATGCCGAGTCTAACCTCCGGGTCACCCGGAATTATTTCATGAAACTGGCGGATTCAACACGTCCTGCATCAAGGTCACCCACCTCTCGTCTATGCCCGACTCGCCGGAAATGAAAAGTTCTAAATTATCGAAGCTGTTGCCGACCGCCTCCGCGGACGCAGATGATCCCAAAAAGTCGGCATCGGTGAAGTCTCTCATGAATTGCTCGTCAAAAGGTGAGGGTAGTGGTGTCGGCGCGAATGTTTGTTGCGACGACGATCCGGAGGTCATGGCAGGCATGGCATCAGTGAACATACCAGGCTGGAAAACAGGGTTTGGGCTGAAATGGAATTGGGTGGGCACAGAGCTGGTCGCTGTTGGACTGGGCAGCGTGGGGGGCGGCAGCATCGACAAATATTCAACAAGTGATGGATGGACGTCAGGTATGGGGTCCGAATGGGTCTCCGAAATGGCGGATGGTGAACTTGCCGAACTTGCTGGTACTGAAGGCGACGAGCCCTGAACATTTCTACGACTCCGTTGCGAGAGAATTTTGCTGACTAGGATTTGCGTCTGGCCCCCGAACACTGCAAGCTCATCGACACCAGTCTCTGGAAGGAGGGCAGTAGGACCGCCGCCAAGAGAAGTAGTTCTATTAATAGGTAATTGCCCTTGTGCTTGTTGAGCCTTGGATTTCAGGTGCATTAAAACGGCCTGAATCACATCCATTCACTGGCACATCGCATGGAGACAGGACCATAACATACCAATCCGCTTTTTGCGCGAGGAGATATAACCGCACCACTTCTGAACATGTTCAGCGCCAGATCGAGTTCTAGCTGTGCAGCGGGTGCCATCGTAGAAGACGGCGCCCTCGTAGCGATGCTTCCGACGATAATCTGGCAACATGACATGAGCTCATAGAAGGTCATGAGTGGTCGAACTGACTGCAGCGGACAATAGATGACTCCAGATCGTCCAAAAGCGAGAAAACAGTTCCGGATATTTCTGGAAATTCATTGTAGTGGTCTTTATAATTGCCGAAGCGCATCGGTAGGCAGCAAGAAAAGAGGGTGCGAAGGAGCTACGAAGTGGATTAGAAGGAAAATCCAACATAGCTTGGGCGAAGAAGCTGCGGTGTATGTACAACATTGCTAAGACGCAAGATCAGTGGAAGAATACTTCGAGGTTAGAAAGCGTACTGGTGGTCCTAAAGTGGAATAACATCCGACCCCTGGCGTATGAAGTTGGTGTAGTGTATTCATCGGCAGAGCTGGAACGGTATAAATTCAATGCAGGAGGGAGGACTTTCTCCCGAACTTTCCGATCCAGTTCTAAAATGGTTTCGTAGGTTGGTGGTGTCACAGTGAGTGTCAGTTCGACCACTGGTATGAATACGTCTTTCGTGAAAGAGTACTTCCAACGGAAAACTGGAAAGCTGATTCAACAGGGGGCACAGATGACGCAGCAAAAGCCTTACAGCCCATCTCTACTTCTCCCTTGTCGTTGATAGTTGCTGTCTCATCTTCCGGGAATTCACAGTCAACGTACGACAGACTGATTGACGGCGGACGCCCGAGAGTCATGCTCTGTTCGAGTGGGCATGCGTTGGCAAACTGATCATTGAAACACTTACATGAAACATATCGGCCGATAAAAGTTCCCAAAAGAGGGTCCGACGTCGTTGAATTGCTTTCGGGGTCATGTTAAAGCGTGCAGGATCGCGATCTAGGCACCGATGAGAGTTTATTCAACTTCAACTACACCGGACATACGTAGGCCGATCTGCCAAAATAAATTAGTGCCACCCGACTATTACACTGAGGACTTACGCTCTGCGCAAGTTTATTCGCGAGTGCCAAAATAGACCATGCACTGTCAAGCGTAGGATGCCTCCCGTGGTTTGCGTAGTAGAATGCCATTAGACATAAAGCTTGCAAAGTTTGAGTAGTTGGTAAATCATAAACTGGATGCAGCGACAGCGCCAAGCGACCCAGGTGGAAATAATCTTCAGCTTCAATGTTGTAAGGAGGAAGAGTAAGGTCCGTGAGCGCGCCGTGAGCAAAGACCATGTATAAGACAGCCAAAGTGTGCGGAGGAAATTCTTTCTTGACCTCTGAAACCTCCTTTTTTCTACCCTGCGCAAAAGCATAAACGGGGGCCAACGTCTCGTCAATGAGCTCTTCACGACTAACTGGCCGAAAAACCCATGCGGAGTTTTCTAGGTAAGTCTCGCAGAGGGTAGTAGCACGCGGATACTCGGGGAGAAGATCGAGCAACGCGTCCAAGAGCTCAGTCTGCTTGCCGTCATCACTGATATCTGCAATGTTGAAAGGGAGAAATGACGCCAAGCGGGTAATCTCAGACGAAACCTGAGGTAGATTGTCAATAGGAGCAGAAGGTCCTGGGTCCGCGCCACTCAGTTCTGCGCCAGCCTATCCACGTAATATGTCAGGGCATGGCGCACCAAGAACAAACACCACCAACCAAAAAGAGGGTCTGTACGATCGAACCGTTATCAGTATAGTGACTTTAAAAGGTCATGAGAAGTTCACCTCGGAGCCAGCTGTACGACCAAAGTAATGAGAATCTCCCCGTTCCGTGATAGTGAGGGTCCCTAATCCATTTATCGGGACAACTTGCTGATCCCCTGAAGCTTCACGAGAGGGTGCCTCAAGCCCATATTTGATGGCCAACAGCTCCTCAGTCAACAAAGGGTGGGCATCGCTCGAAACTCCTGATTGAAATATAGCCAAGGCGTCCTCGAGGGAACGTATTCGGTGACCCATCTCCGCAATCTTGCGATGCAAATGTTCTGTGTCAGCAAGGACGAACCTGATACCGGCGTCAGGTGAACCTGATATACGTCAGTACGTCTGCGGGCACACACCGTGTTCCCTGGCCGGTTGACAAACTTCCTGTTACGAGTGACGTTAAGGAGTCAGTCGTCGGAAATGACAGGGGCAACAGACCATTGGGGCATATTGTGGGGCAACCCCTGCGTACACAAGACCCGCACGGTAATTTCTTATCGCATTTGAGCTTCAATCTGCGATGGAACGATGAGAGTCAAGAGCAAGCAACACAAGAGAGAGAACCTTCTACACTCTGCACAGGATATTTCGCCACGAGCGCGTTTAAGCTCTATCTCTTCCTCAGTGGATATCTTGCGAAACTGCCGCCGCGAAACATTCAATTCGATGCCGCGTTTTGAAGTGTCCACTGGCATGGTTTACCTTCGGACTGTGAGCGAGTCCGACCAGGCGCTGAGTGACTCCGACATGACAAAGATCCTGCCTCCAAGACTCCGACTTCAATATGTAACCGTGCTTGGTCAGAAAATCAATTCCACGTGATCCAGACGCGACGCGTCCAAGCGCCACTTGCGTCAGTACACTCCTTGAACCGTTGCTTGAACAACAACGCGCGTCGTCTGTTACATTGTAACCCTTCTGAATTCCTCCGACATTACCATGCACTTCTCTTCGGGTGTTCTCGCCACTTGTTTTGCTCTCCTCTTGCCGCCGCTGGTCGGTGGAGCAGCCACGAACACCACTCGAACAAGAGCCACGCCAGGCAACTCACACTCTTTAACAGAATCTTACCAATTTGATCCTCGAGACGGTTGGGGATCCGTCATGGCTACGGACCTCCGTTACAAGTACCGCCGCTCGTCCACTCCGTTTCTTGGGATGACCTCGGCGACCCCTTCTGATAAAAACTCCAGAAGCGCACTCAAGCGCCCGCCGAGCACAAATGCCCGACATTCGTCCACGAAGAACGTCTTCAGATCTGTTGGGGAATCTTTAGCCGAGTTTACAAAGGGCATCATCGCAATTGGCAAAGCTGAGGATGTTATCATTACTTGGTTTGATACGTTTGTTCGCCAACGATGCGTGCCTAATATCTGGGATATTCAGGTATACTGGACATGATCTTCTCAACCCTAGCTGCTGGACTGAGCCAACATGGTCACCCACGGTACTGCATAGCTTAGCATTGTTCGACCTCGTTGCTCACTCGCAGATCTACCTGAAAGGACAAATCCTTTGTTGCAGCTCTCACTCTAGACGGGTGGTCAGCAAAGCCCAAGTGCTTCAAATTCATTGAGCGTAGGTGACATTCTTCTGTTAACTGTAATCCCGCCAACCTGTTTAGTCTGTAAGGACTCCACCAAATGCATATTCGTCAGAGTGGTGGACACTTGCGCTGGATGCGAAAAGGGGTCCAAGCATGTTGATCTAACTCGAGCTGCTTTCGAAGAATTGGCACCACTAAGCAAAGGCGTCTTGAACGTGCACATGCGCGAAGCATCTGATCCTACGAACTGGTAAGTGCAGGTATTTCTAGAATCACAGCAGCAATGACTGAAACACCAAACTTGCCAGGAGTGAGGCCCTTTGGGGCCCCAAGGTCAATTTAACGATGTAGTTCTAGATCTGTAATCCACATACATCGTAGAGTGCATAATGGATCTCATCGCGTGCCGCAAAGGGCATCACGCTTTGAGGCTCACCCGCTTTCTCTTTTTACCCTCGGTAATCGTCTCGCGTACTTTCGATTCGTCAAAGTCGAAGAAAAGCGCGGTTCTCTCCGCCTCACTTTTGCGGCGGAGGTATTGCAACGCCGCTAGGTTGTACCCAACCGTATCTTTCTCCCGTCTCAGAGCATTTCTCAAGTGAATTCTCATCGGGATTAACGTCGTTCGCATGATGCGATTAGCCACGATCTGGTGATGATGGGTCTTGAGGAGGAAGAACGTGACGTACGAAACGAGCGCAATATTCCAGCCCTGTTATTAGCGTTGGGCCAGGCTAAGCACGGCAAGTCATTCCAAGCACCATGGAAGCACACCTTTTTAGCCCACATATCTAGGTATTGCATCAACGACAACACCTTGCCAAATGGTAGTACCAGCAAAGCGTCGTATAACGCGGTACGGGGAATCTTTTCCACGACCCTTAGGACGTAACCATCTGGATCTATATCCAGTGCCGCAAGGATGGGGTTGCGAGGCGGCGGCTGCAAACCGGCTGCTTCTAAGGTGCCTACTCGGGCCTTCTGATCTTCAAAGTCTCGGAGAGCAGCTAGCTCGTTGTCCGCGAGATCGAGAGCCTCTATTATACGCTCCCCAGCCATGAGTGTTTCCGTGGTCTGCTTGGTCACTGCAGCCACTTCGGCAGAAGGTCCACCATCAGTGTTTTCTCCTTGCCAAACCGTACCGTCAGGTTGGTTCAGGGTCTCCGCTAGGTCGTTCTCGTAGAGATGCTCTAATTCACGTTCCCGTTCTTCTTCAAGGAAAAGCTACAAGGTCATCAGCGGACACAACCAACGAGAAGACAAAGCACCGTACTGGTTCGTCCAACTTCTCCCAGATACGGATGGACTTATCATGAGACCCGGTCACGACGAAGTTGCCGTAGTGGCTGACTGCGAGAGCCCAGATCTCGTTGTGATGCCCCTCGAGTTTCTGGATGTTTTCGAACTTCAATCATGACTCAGTATGTGAGGGGGGGTGCATAAATGAAACAACCTTGTCGCCATCCCAATATTTCAGCACTTTATCTTTACCTGCTGTCCAAAAGTAGTGGGATTTTTTCTCAAATAGAACCTGCATGACGCTATCCTCATGGGCAAAGATTGATTTGTGGCAGTCTCCAAAATCAAGGCCCCATATTTTGACGTTCTTGTCGGCAGAACACGTCACGATCAATTTCGAGTCGTCTGAGATATCCATCGCAAGAACGGGCAACTAAACAAAAAGGTATGTCATGTTGTTGCTCGAATTCGAATATTAACCAAGAATGACCTTGTGTCCATATAACGAGAGGAAGAACTTGAGGGTATCTTGGTAGAAGATTTTGACAGTGGAATCCAGGAGAGATACAGCCAAGAGTCTGCCGTTCGGACTGTATCTCAGAGACAGCACATCGTCAGACATCTTGAGGGTGCGCGTATGTACCAGCACCAGTGATTTCTTGGGATGGCTCTACAAGCATCATGACTTTAGCATGGCAGCTAGGCCTAAGAAAAACCTGTAGACCTCGTCCTCCGGTGTTGCATCGTGCTCAAACTCCCAAAACTTGACTTCTTTGTCGGCGCTGCCACTGGCAAGTACTTTACTGTCCGGTCTGAGATGTACTGACCATACAGTCGAGGAATGAGCTTTGACTGTATCAATGAGAGCGGAAGAGGCCACGTCATAGATCAGAATGTCGCCCGACTTTGTGCCAACAGCAAGCTATTCGGGGTATTAGGCAAACGACGGGCGCATCTGAGCAACAACACGAACCTGTCTATCACCTGGTAAGAAAGTGCTACAAACAGCGTAGCCACAGTCCATAGTCCGGACGCATGCCGTTGTTTTCACGTTCCATAACTTAAGCGTTCCTGGGAGAAACATGAGAGGTATGCTGACCGGTTTACCAACATGCCTACCGTTAGATGCAGAAGCTAAAAGCTGGTCGTCGGAACTCAGACAAAGTGTCCGCACATCCGCTCGATGTCCCGGTATATCGAGTGAATAAATTCGACTGGCTTCAGGGACTTGATCTTTTGATTTCTGGGGAGGTGGAATATCATAAACTTCTAACGCATTCGACGCAAGTGCCAAAAGGATCTGGATATTGCGTGAGCGAATGCCTTTCTCGTCTAAGTAGACAACTGACCTGGACCCTTGCTTTATGACCAGCGGCATCTTTGGTACTAAAGTCGAATGATCTAACTTTTCCACTCGCTCGCACGACCAAATAAGGTGTGAATAAGTCAATGAGGCCAACTTCACCTGCGCCTATTTCATCATCATCCGCTTTGTCAACAAGGTCTTTTTCCTTCGGCTTGGACTTTTCTTCCTTTTCTTTCGCACGTTTGCGGCGCCGCGCCTGTTTCTTCCGCGCCTCATCTTCCGTTCGCATACGAAAAACTTCGATAGATCTATCATGTGACTGGACAGCAACATAGGGGTGCGAGTCGTGAAATAAGATTTGAGAAACGCGATGACGCGATGAAAGAGGGAGTGTAGCGACGGCTTGGATCATCTTGTTGATCTATTGGGGCGGAAGTACGTGTCTCGTAAGTCTGCTCGTCTACAAACATCTTGGACGGACCATACTTCTCCAGATTCCGTTGTCTTCAAACCTGCTGCGACGGCGTCGTAATCTATTTTCCATGCCTTTAGTTCTCCTTCTCCACTCCCGGTGAAGATGAGATTCTGCTGGGGACTGAGATCCATTGACCATATTTCTGAACGATGCGCGACGACAGTCTGCACGCAATGTTGGGTGGATGGATCCCATAGCTTCAACAGCGTATCTTTTGAGGTGGAAATAAGGAAGCCACCTGAAGACCCTGTGGAGGTTGAGGGTTGGTCCGAGGGGGGCAAGAAGCGGATGCTAGTAATCTGATCACGATGTCCCCGAAGCCTAAGACGTGATATATAAGTGACAGAAAACCAAGACATAGTTCTCTGATGGGTTACCGATAAAGGCCAACCTCCGCAACGAGGTCCCATACAATCAGGTCTGTATCTTGCGAACCAGATGCGAGCCTTACGCCTTGTGTGTCGAATGCGAGCGCCGTTACAGCTTTTCGATGACCATTGAACGTTGCACGAACTGAGCCAAGAATACTGTCCCATAACCGTACTGAACCATCTGCATATCCGACGGCGAACATATTTTGCTGAGGGGAGCGTTGAATACATGTGACCTCTGCTCTATGGCCAGTTTCATGCCACATCGCAAGCTGTAATGATTGTGAGGGCAATTCGAAAGAGACAGACAAGCAACTTGAACTACCATGTGTCCTTTCTTCATGTCCCAGACAAGGACGTCTTCCAAAGCGGGGACATATGCGAGCTTGCCATCATATAAAGAATTCGATGAAACGCTGCAAATCAGACCAAATGCCTGCGCGGTGGGTCAGACAACAGCCAAAGAACGTTTCAAAGCCTGGATGGCGTAGTACCTGTGTTGGGCCGTGCCGGAGATAACTCTGGACCATGACGAAGGTTTTTGGAAAATCTAACTTGAAGAACACATTGCAGTGCAGTGACTCCGAGTCGGTCTCCGGATTAGGAAGTCACTGTGGTGGAACTCAGGCTGCTATTATCGCTGCCATCACTGCTTTCCCATCGTCTCCCGGTCATGATGTTATACCCAGCAGCCCCGGAAGCCACAAAGCGTTTCTTGACTTTTATCAATGCCTCTCCAACCCCTTTCCACGCTATTCAGAATGCCGTCGCACGACTAGAAGCAGTTGGGTTCCGAAAGGTTTGTTGCACTTTACTCCGGTGCAATCAGCAACCATCAATATGCTCAGGTCAGGGAGACCGATCACTGGGAAAAGCATATTGAACCCCGGGGAAAGTACTACTTCACGCGGTATTACGATCCAACTCCTTGTTCGGCTCATCTCATGTGCATCCAGAAACCAGTCCTCCCTGCTCGCATTCACCATTCCTCCGAACTGGAAACCGGGCACGGGTGTCTCCATTGTGGCGACTCACGTGGACAGTCCCAACTTGCGCGTGAGTTGTATAAAATGCTAACTCTGGCTTTACAACATTCATTGCCCCAGGTTCGTCCGGTATCAAAAAAGACCAGCGTTGGATATCTCCAAGTTGGCGTTGAAACTTACGGCGGAGGAATCTGGCACTCGTGGTTTGACCGCGATCTGTCTCTGGCAGGACGGGTTGTTGTCGCCCATCAAGACGGGTCTTTCCAGTCGAAACTCACCAAGGTTGATAGGCCTCTTCTGCGCATTCCAACTTTGGCTATCCACCGTAAACATCCCTTATACATTCACATTATGAGGATTAATCACTGCTTTCAGTTGACCGGGACGTCAACTCCTCATTCAAGTTTAATCGGGAAACCGAATTCGTCCCGATTATCGGCCTGATCGAGAATCAACTCAACACAGAGACTAAGAACTCGCGCAACTCCTTTGCATCTAGCATCCAAGAGAATCATCACCCTGCACTTTTGTCGATTCTTGCCAATGAACTTTCCGTTGCTCCGGAGGAGATTTATGACTTCGAATTGTATGTGTGCCGCCGTTTTAGAGTTTACCATTAAGCCTTTTTGTCAGGCACCTATACGACACCCAGCCCTCCATTTTAGGAGGCGTCAACAACGAATTCATTTTTAGTCCCCGTTTGGACAACCTGTTCTCATCGTAAGTTGTGTCATTACCTCTTGATTTGCATGGCTGCCAACAGACCAAGGTTCTGCGCTGTAGAAGCATTGGCGGGTCACGTCGAAGACCCTAGCTTCCTTGACCTCCAAGGCAACGTGAATTGCATCGCACTGTTCAACCACGAAGAAATCGGCAGCGTGTCGACCACTGGTGCCGAGTCATCCCTGATCCCGTCGCTACTTGAAAGGCTCTCTCCATCGCCAGCTCTCCATTCCCAATCAATCGCTCGATCTTTCCTCGTGTCGGCGGACATGGGTCATGCGGTTCACCCCAACTACACTTCCAAACACCAAGAAAATCACATGCCTCAGATTAATGGGGGAATGGTTGTGAAGACCAATGCCACTCAACGCTACGCTTCTGACGCTGTTGGGACGTTCCTTTTCAAAAAGCTCGTTGAGCGCAAGGGTGGGAAAGTGCAGGAATTTGAGGTTCGCAATGATATGTGAGTTGGTGCTTATCCGCAAGTGCTGGATGTCATCGAAACACCCCCTTTAGGTCTTGTGGATCTACTGTTGGTCCAATGCTCTCAAAACTGGGGGTTCGCACTGTGGATGTTGGCAATGCCATGTTATCCATGCATTCCATAAGAGAGACGGGGGGCTCGCAAGATGTTCAACACGCCATCGATGCATTTGGTTCCTTGTTCGAAGGATTCGCGGAGCTCGACCAGATACTTTTGGTCGATTGACAAGATGAGGTGGGTGTATAATGAAGCAGACGCGAACCAGCATACTTGTGTTAATAGTACACAAAATGTCGAGCCCAGTCATCCACAGAGGACGTGGTGAACACGACGAGTTGGATTGACAATAAGAAATGCGGATATCAAAGAAGTTATCGCTTTTGCCGCTTGGTAGAGTCTTCTCCTGGTTCGCTGCTGGCGCTCGACAACAGTCTCCGTTTCTTCGCGGTCCTGGAATAATGGGCAAGAACCCATTCTTTTTCTGCCTCCGCCTGTTCAATGGTACCTTGCTTTATTTCATAAGCTGATAAGACTGTCATTGAGTGCATCAGACAAACGACCACGAAAACATACGTTTCATTTGAAAACGTGGTCCAACCTCGGCAAGCTGAACATCACCAGGAATTTTGACAAATACGTGATGCCTAACCAGTGGTTAATAGGTCTCAAATTGACAGGTAACCTTCAGCGCTCACCGGAACGAGATGAAATCATCTTCGTTTGCAAACGTCATGACACGTTTGCTGTCTTCCTTGGGGACGGGAAACAAGAACTTAAGTACGTCCTTTATCCGCACTCCGAGTTTCGAGGTGAACTGTTCAAATATAAGGTGTGGATATTGTTCTGATACGGTAGAGGACCTGTAGGAGCCGATATCATGACGGAGGGCAACGTTGTGAAGTGTGAAATGAACCGTTGGACCATGTGGAAAGTGGGAAACGATCAATGCATCTGGAAAGGATGAATTGACCGGCCGGAACACCACCAGGTTGTTGCTCACCTGGAATACCCCGGTGTTCGTGCAAAACAATAAGGTCGGTTATGTCATTGGCGCGACATGCGTCTGCTAATTCTTTTACGACATAATTTCCCCGATTTATTCGATGCGAGTTGGGAAACACCAGTCGGATTTCCTACGCAATGATCATGACAGCCGCTTCACGGAATCAAGCTGACTGGTACCTTTGCGAATTGAAGAAGTTTTGAACTTGGATCTCTTGAAGTGGTTATCATGATCTTGGGATCATTTATGCCAGCGCGAGAGTACTCGTTATCGATATGTGTCGAAGGCTCTATAATCTCGGTGATCCAATCACGTGTCAAGTACTGTGTCATGGTGATGCTCACCTTCCTGTGCTTCATCGAACGCGAGATCTTTCCCTATATCCCTCGCATCTTTTTTGAGTTCTGTCGGAAGGGGCTTTCCTGACGCAAGCGCATCCTTGAGCTGACGCTTGCGCTCAAAGGTTTGGCGTTCTTGTGCCTCCAAAGATTTTTCGTATATATATTGCCTGCGCTCGCGGGCCTGTCGCCTTAGCTGAGGGAAGAGGGATAAGGCTTGTTGTAAATGAGCCTGATCATGCACTCACCATACTTGAGACAAGGCTGCATTTTGGGCGAGTGACAAATTTTGATAATCACGTGACTTGGCGAGGACAGGGGTCTGGTTATTTTCAGTGTCCGCCGTAGGGCATTACTTGGCCAGCGGCCAATTACTTATGTGGACCCTACGGACATTGTCCACGGCGTGTCCTTTTGTTTCCATTGTTGAGTCTGCTAAGCCAAAGCGACATGAGTGGTCAACGTTTCAAGTGCATAACATGTCACAATAACGCGTCGCGTAATGTTGAACGGAGCCAAATACGCGCAACGCTTCAAACGCCATAAAAACCAACGTACCACATCCACCCGAGTCTTCACCAGTACAGTTCCTATTACCTGTATATCTCTTCTTTCAACCTTATATTCTCCATGGCTGCTACCCTCGCCCCTCCCCGTGTACCATCTCCCCTCCCCACTCCTAGTAAGAAGGTGCGGTGTGTCCAGCTCCCTTGCATCGTGTCTCACCTCTATCCCAGGCCGCAGAAGCGATTGCCGCCTTCTCATTTGATTCCCCTTCCAAGTCGCCTTCCCCAAAGGAGCCTTTGCTCGATGACAGGAAGCGCTCCGTCTCTCCCGATACCTTGGCTGACGTGTCCGACTCGGAAGAAGACGAATTTGAGGTGCTTCGTACAAAGTTCGTTGGTGAAATAGATCTTCCAGAAAGTAAGTCTTGTCCTATGTGCTATCTAGTTGTTATTCATTCTTCGCGTAGGTGAAGAACCTCTTTTGAAAGAGTCGAGACGGAGATTCGTTCTCTTCCCTATACAGTATCACGAGGTCGGTGTTTCCCTCTAATATCTACGGAAACAAATTTACGTGCAGTCAGATCTGGCAAATGTACAAGAAAGCGGAGGCATCTTTTTGGACCGCCGAGGAGATGGACCTCTCAAAGGACCTCCACGACTGGAACACCCGTTTGAATGATAACGAGCGCCACTTCATCTCTCACGTACTCGCATTTTTCGCCGCTTCGGACGGCATTGTCAATGAGAATCTCGTCGAGCGATTCTCGAACGAGGTCCAAGCTGCCGAGGCCCGTTGCTTCTACGGTTTCCAGATTATGATGGAGAACATTCATTCCGAGACGTACTCTCTGTTGATCGACACCTACATCAAAGACCCCGCGCAGCGCGAATACCTTTTCGACGCTATGGACACTATTCCTTGTGTCAAGCGCAAAGCCGACTGGGCTCTCCGATGGATTTCGGACCAACGTTCAACCTTTGCCGAGCGCCTGGTCGCTTTTGCCGCAGTCGAGGGTATTTTCTTTTCCGGCTCCTTTGCTTCCATCTTCTGGATGAAGAAGCGTGGCTTAATGCCCGGTCTCACATTCTCCAATGAGCTCATTAGCCGTGACGAGGGGATGCATACCGACTTTGCATGCTTACTCTTCAGCCATCTCAAGCGGCGCCCCCATCCACAAGTTGTCGAGCGGATCATTACTGAGGCCGTCAAGATCGAGCAGGAGTTCCTAACCGGTGAGATGTTTGACAATCGTAATATGCTGGATACTGAGCTATGGCCTTAGATGCATTGCCTGTTGCTTTAATCGGAATGAACGCCAAACTCATGTGCCAATACATCGAATTTGTCGCTGATCGCCTGTTGGTTTCATTGGGGAATGAGAAGATATACAACGTAACGAACCCATTCGACTTCATGGATATGATCTCCCTGCAGGGCAAGACCAACTTCTTCGAGAAGCGGGTGTCTGATTATTCGAAAGCGAATGTGAATCACAACTCTCAAAAGAGTGACACGGTCGCTAGCAAGGTTTTGTGAGTATCTTGATTGGTGCACCTATTCCCTTGAACTGACCATAGCGGTGAACAGCTCATTAGACGAAGATTTCTAAATCGACTTGTTCTCGTTCATTGGCAATGCCGCATAGCGCTACCTCACGACATATACACTCCACCGCATTTTGTCTGTAGATTTGCTACGTCACTATCATCTTGTACCATTATTACATGCTATCGATTATTTCGCGATACCTGAATTCCATCATCCTTGCCGCACGAGCTGTTCAGCTAGCTTGCAACTTCCTGAATACTATTGCATGCATCCGTCTCCCATGACATCAAGATCTACTTTACCTACGAAGTATGTCAAGTTCGTATTCCTCCGAGTCAGACTCGTTAACTGGGGTATCGGAGAGATGGAGCGCTTCTTGTCATTGAGCAAAGGCTCCTTCGGGGAGGGACAAAGTGACTTGAAATGGGAGCCCAATGGGAACGCGATGATCACTTCTGTGGCCTGGAATAGTGTTAAAGCTCCAAAATCAAGCGTGAATTACGACCCTAGTTTACTTGAGATGAGACAACGAGGTGAGACAAGTAAACAATTAACGCTGTTTCTTTGCTTCTGCCAGTTCTTCTCCTTCGGTTTCCTCTAAGGACCTTCTGTCTTCCAGGATGGAGGTAACGATGTAAGCTACAAGTATGAAATTTGCGCCGCAGATGGCAGTTATAGCCGCATAATTACTGTTACCTGCAAAATATACAGTAAGTGGTGCTCAAGCACGGTTGGTAGTAACAATGCACCTCCCCATATGTACCTGAGCGAAATGAAATAGGAGGAAATCGGTAGAATTGCGAGCGTGGCCGCGAAGAGCAATAACTTGATGAGAGCTCCCCTAAATGCATCTGATTCATGTCTGAGGGTAACCGCATTAATCATAGCTACACACCTGGAGGCTGCTTGCGCCGTCGCGTCAGCAGCTGCAGATTTGTTGCTCATGGCAATACGGCCGTAGGAGGTTGAGTCGAACTATGCTGTTTGAAGTTGACCGAGAATAGGTTCAGTGTAGTTTGATTGGTTGACAAATTCCCCGACGCGGTCCTGCGGTAACCGGTTCGCCCACTATAGAACCTCTCCTGGTACTATGCAGCCCATGTCCAACTCCTCCCCATCCTCGCCAAGGTATGCACATCAGCCAACAATACAAGAAGACCAAACGCTGGAACAACCAAAGACACTTCCTTGGTACCACCCAACTCGCTGGTTGAATGACTCGCAACTTGTGACGCGCTCTGAGGTTGACATGTTACTGTTCTCGACTGCTGTCAAACTACTTCTCTTCCCCTCCTAGTGAGCTTGGATCACGCATGTTTGTGGACCTCACACTGAAGCATAGCGCAGTCGTTCCACAGATTTTGAGGTGCACCGCAACTGGCTTGCAATCACCTACTCGCTCCCCATTTCTCAATGGTACTACGATGTACGCCATCATGTACTATTGGTTATTGTCCAAACTGACCGGTCCGGTAGACCACATCGCAATGGAGTGAGACGCCTTTTCGACTTGTGTTCACAAAGACATTGATTCGTGTTCTACAGCGCTTGACTATCCTCCATTCTTTGCTTACTTTGAAAAGCTTTTGTCAATCCTGGCTTCATTCATTGATCCCCAGATAGTAAACCTTTATAACCTGAACTACGACGCGTGGTCTGTTGTCGTATACCAGCGAAGCACTGTGATATTGACTGAGATTATCCTCGGAGCAGCGTTACTTAGGTATCTGGCTTGCGGAATCTTGGAGTGAAGTTAACCTTGGTGATTTAGATTCATTCGTGGAGCAGTTGACCCTTCGCGGCAACGTGTTCTCTCCACCTCCCTCTTTTTCCATCCAGGTTTCCTGATTATCGACCATATCCACTTTCAATACAATGGCTTCATGTTTGGAATTCTGCTTTGGTCAATTTTCATGGCGCGCGAGGTGGGAAATATTCCCGTCGCGGCAACGCGCATACTTAAGTTTGCTCTGCGTCATAGGGCAGAAAGCTGGCCAGTGGCCTACTGTTCGCTGTGCTTATTAACTTCAAGCACATCTACATGTACCTTGCGGTATGCTCTCTGGCTTTGCTGTGTTCATCTCATTTATAATTTGACAGCCTGCTTACTTTGTCTATCTTTTGCGTTCGCATTGTATGTCGCCTTCCGGCGAGATTCTCCCAACAAAATTCATCTCGTTGGCAAATACCGTGATCTTGGTCTTCGGAGCCTCACTTGGACCATTCGTCCTGATGGGACAATTGCCGCAACTTCTGTCTCGTCTTTTCCCATTTACTCGTGGCTTAAATCATGCTTACTGGGCTCCAAATGCATGGGCTTTGGTGACGGCGATTGACCGTGTACTTCTTCAGCGTATGCCTTTACTTCTTTTCTTCGTCTGGTTTTCAGTGCTGATTTCGTACATCTAAAGTGGCGAGGCATTTTGACGCGAATTTTATGGTAAACCAGGAAGGGGTGGTTTCTACGTCACGCGGCCTTGTCGGTGACACAACCTTCGCCGTCCTCCCAACGGTCAAGCCAATTCATACATTCGCGATCACGATTGTTTTCCAAATGGTAGGCAATGTGCGGGATAAGGTTTTTAGCTGACAACGTCCAAAGATTTTCCTTGTCAAATTGTGGAAGACACCAAATTACAAGTCCTTCTTGACTGCACTCACGTTGTGTGGCTATACTTCGTACATGTTTGGTTGGCATGTCCATGAAAAGGCCATTCTACTTGTCCTTGTTCCCCTCAGGTAACATCCTAATGGATCACTGATAATTCAGTATTCTCGAGACTCATAGATTGGTAGTCTACTTGCAGCAGATGACTATGCCCATTTCAAGACTTACATGATAGCGAGTATATCCGGAATATTTTCACTGTTCCCTCTGCTATTCACACCTAGCGGTGAGCTTTTTGCGGTGGAACAGGTACCAATGGTCTAACTCTAGCACAGAAACTTTGGTCGAGACAGTCTATTCTCTTATCTGGGGCGTCATGGTACTCTGCCCATTACACAAACAAGTTTACGAGTGAGCGAACCCATTTCATTGCTGATGGATTCTTTTGAAGCCTCGTCAGGTTCCCGACTACCTTGCGTTGCGTGATACTGGAGCAGTTAGAAAACGCATATTTGCTTGGCTTCGCTCCATTACTTGCATTCACCCTTACCTTTCCATTGGTGTTTGGTGGAAATTCTCAGGTAGAGTTTCTTCCCCTGATGATGACGAGTGTATACTGTGCGCTGGGCCTGGTGTGGGCTTTCATCCGATTGGGTACAATATACCTAAAGCAATAGTAGTACACATCTCATGCAAGCATTGGACGAGATACAAGCTATGTCTGTTAATCACCGCTTTGAGATGTGAACAACTGAATGGGACGGTTAACGTAGGAAATGTCGGCAGAATCACATTGACTTGCCGTCTTCGTCTTCCAATATGTGATCCAGGCCGACTTTCTGCCCTCGTGCATGCTTTGCGCTGGATCCCCACACAATGGCGCTACAGGTAGTTCAGAAGGATGATGTGGAAACCGCTGGCTGAAACTTACTATTTCATCTGTTTCGCGATCTCCTTGTGAATGGCACTGCAGAAATCCTCAATTGAGCACCTTCCCCGACGCAGGACGACGGGAGCAGAATAATCTGGCGACTGCCCTCGCGGCTTTGTGTAAACACGGACAAGCTCCAGAGCGTCCCACATCTTTTCAATCAACTCATCGACATTCATCCACTCCTTGGATGATATTGGCACGCTGTTCGGAATCTTGTATCTGGAGGATAATGTCGGGTGTTACGTCAAACGAGGAAGTCAAGGTGGGTCACTTACAGAAGATCAAGTTCCTCTATCGAGATAGCATCTATCTAGGAGGCCGTAAAGGGTTGAAACGAATTTTCGAGTGGCAGCGCCAGCTTACTTTGTTGAGAACCTACGAATCTGGGTCAACACAAAGATTCGGTCTGTGGTTATGACATGAACTTACATATACAGCGGGTATATAGACTCTGTCGGCTGTGTGAGCTGACGTGAACTGGGAGGGGGTGAAACTTGCCTGTTGCCTTCGATCACATCTACTAGGTCGTCCGAGGTGCAATTTGGTTCCCGTATGGTGACGTCCGCATTGCTGAGCTTGTACTCGCTGAGTACGGCTTTGATTTCGTCGTGATCAGTGTTTGTGAGGGGCACAGTATTTGTGATTGCAATGCCGCCCTTGTCTTTCTTGCGGACCGTGATCGCGGGAGGTTTTTTGTTGAGTCGGATACCAAATGCCTCTAGTTCACCTTCGATGATTTTCTTGTCTCCGAGAGGTTTGAGGACGTCTAGCACGATAAAGATAAGGTTGCATGTCCGAGCAACTGCCAAAAGATAATTCAATGGGTCGTTACATGGTATGCTGTGCCTCACTCCATACCGGCGATCACTAGCGATCAGGCCATCAGTGAAAATATTACAAGGGAATACATTCTACTTGCCTTGACGACCTCTACCGCGTCCATCGTTTGCACCATCGATGATACCAGCTGAGAGGTGCTGAGTGTAGTTTTCCGGAAAACATGGAGTACTCACGCAGATCCAGAATCTGTATTGGGGCACCGTGCACTTTCAAAGTTCCGGGGACGGTGGTAAGGGTGGTGAAGTCGATCTCCGAGACCTCTGAATGAGTTCCCGTGAGTTTTGACATGAGAGTAGACTTGTGAATGGGTCAGCATGGAGATGGATCCGAGTAGGGTCCTTCCCATTACCTTTCCGACTGACGGGAAACCGACAAAGCCAACGGATGCCACACCCGTCCGGGCTACATCGAAGCCGATGCCTCCGCCTCCACCACCGCCTCCAGAGGGCGATATCAACTCCCGCCTGAGCTTTGCAAGTTTGGCCTTGAGCTGACCGAGGTGGTAACTCGTCGCCTTGTTCTTTTGGGCTAAGTGATTGATTATGTTTGGGAAATGGAGAGCAAGTAGTGTTGCACAAACATACTTCTGGCCTACAGGCTGGGATGAATGAACTATGGCCCGAAGATGTTGCTCAAGATTACCATCTCATCTTCGATTTCCTTGCGACGACGGATGTGCGTCAAAAAGAATCGGATTTGCGGAGGAGCGACATACTTTGATTTTCTGTACGGTCGTCATTGTCACGGAGGGTGGAAAGTGCTTGATTATGTAAACGAGGTTCTCTTTGTTACCGAGACGGCTACTGCGCTAGCTCAGGCTTTCCTTTTGTCTGTCGCTTCCCCTCCCCTCCTCTCCTTCTCCCCACAACTCCCCCACGGCGTGCTCAGCATTCCTCAGCGATTACTCGGTTCTCTCGTTTCTTGTCCGCTCCTTCTAGCGCGCCCAGTTCCGTTCTGTATGCGACTGTGTCGCACGCGCGCACGAACGATCCTTGCTCACCGTACTCGACCACTCGCTCGCTGTCGTAATCGCTCCTTGATCGACTATACCATCTCCGCACAATGTGTTCAGGCCCTGCATGGAAACGAGAAATCGTTCCCGACCACAAGGTGGAGCATGGCGTACTTCCCTCTCAAACCCACGAGTGAATGCTATCCTTGCAGTTCGACTTCATCGACACACGGGAATTCACTGACAATGGATTCTTCATGCGGTTAAAGTAAGTCCACCATACCATACCACAGTACGGTACACTTGCCCAGATTCTTCATCCCCGTCCAAGTATGGATCAATGTCTAACCTGGCACACATCTAGGTACTTGTGGCTTTACATCATCATTCTTAAATCATTCCTCGTGTATATCTCGGATATCTTTTCTGCAACCACGATGTTAACCACCTCGACATGGTCAAATCAAATCTTCAACGACTGCCAAAGTCAAGATGGTTGTTTCTATATCCCTTTTGATGTCGGAAAGTGGTTGTTCGTAGGGTGTATCATCTTTGGTTTCCTTTTGGTGGGTGTGCGTGTTCGGTCCAGCCTCCTTTCTCATCTCTTTAGTTGGCATACGAAGCTCGCAAATCAAAAAAGATAATTGCCAGTCGGGATATTTCGTATGCTTTCACGAACGTGATGGCAAACCACTATTATTCACTCCGTATGTTCATCATTAGCAGACACTATCAGTCACTCAATGCATTCGGTTGCAGGCTCATATGACCACTTCTGCTTCTTCGACCACATCAGTAATTCCACCAAGAAGAAGGATGATTTTGCTTTCTTTATCTTCTTTACGTTTAAGAGCAAGTCGTTTAGATCTTTGTCATCCTATGACATCTGACATCCCAGTATAGGTTGGAAGCGGCTGCTTCTGTCTGATGGCCCTCGACAGACAATCAACGCCCTGACTCTCTATAGTATCTACCTCGCCAAGAAAGACAATGGTCCATGGTACGACGTACCGAAGTACTTCGCTGGAAACAGTCTCTCGACGTCTGCCCTGACTGTTTCAACGTTTTTCACATTTGTCATCTTTGCTGGCTCGCTTTTCTTGTTAATTATCGCTGGCATTTGCTATATTCCCCTCCTTTGTTACATTCAAGGAAACCTGAAGGTAAGCTTTGCTCGTCACCCGAACCCGACAGATATAGGTTGACTTCCTCGTTCCTTCAGGAATATGTCTGCCACAAAGTTGACAAAGTGAGTCTTGAGCTATGTTCGTTTTGCTTGTAACTGAGTAGTCTGCAGCGCATTGCCGAGGTCATCAAACGCCGCAACAAGGAGCGGTTAGCTAAGGCTGCTGCGGATGCTAAGAAGGAGGCCATGGGCGACTTTTCTCACCTCAAGAACAAGAAGGGTGAGATGATAGCCAAGCCCTTACCACAACCCACACTTCCAAACCTTTCTGTCGACGACGACGACGACGACGCTGCGTCCGTAATCAAGCCAGGACCGTCCCCAAATCCTTACGCCCAGGACTACCACTATACTTCTGATAACAAGAGCGTGGCGCCAAGTTATCATACAAATCCCGCAGGGGTTGACTACTCTGATTATCCATCCATGCCAGCGTACAATGGAGGTTATTCTCACCAGCCACCAGGCGCATATGGACAATACAACCCTTCAGCAGCTACTTTTGATGAGCAGCCGCCCCAACACTACGGTTACGACGATGACTATAGCAGCCAGGTCAACCTCGCTGCCACTGCGGCTCCTATCTCTTACCAGCAAGCGGGAGCATACGGCCATACAGGGATGTCAGAGAACTACGTCGCGGACGTCTATGATGTGTATCAAGGCAGGGCGACCCCTACAATACGGCCACCAAGCGACGGTGTTGCGGGAGTTACTCGTGATGTGCAGGACTATCCGAGTCGCTACCCCCAACCAGCGTATGGCTATGACTACGCATCTCACGGGGATCCATACCATCAATACCAGAGGCATGGGGAACAGGGTCCACACGAGTATGGACAAGCTATGTAGCCCGCTAGCGAGGTGAATTGTCGTGACTTTGTTTCTTTTCTCCGCAGTGTTTTATCTACTCGATTTGACATCCATGTGGGAGGACCCAACTCGCAAGTTTCACCGTCCCATAAGATGAATGACCCGGTGGGCATTTCTCCCACTTTTTCGTTTACTCCCATAGGAGGGATTACTGTCCAATACTTGATTCCGAGCCCAGTGGGAGGCTAATTGCCTCGCTAATTATAGACAGCTCAGCAGGCTAATGAACATGGCCTATCAGCAGGATACCGCTGGCGGTGCTTTATCAGCGTGCTGGAAACAGCTGAGATGTGCGGGAGCCCCTTCTCATACCTCCATGACACGTTCCTCAGACCGACAAGAACATGGTAGCGTCACGGTTCCTCACCGACGGTCATTATTTGTGTCAGAACAGCTTGGATTCGCGCAAGTGCTCGGGTCCGTCTCGTATGTAAATACTGGAAGGAGACGGTGTGTTTACCAATACGGTATCTCGTTCTACGGTGGAACTGCACTCCGAGGTTACCAGATAGTCTACTATCTCCTCAGTGGTCTTGCTACTCTAGTCCGCTTGGTCGATTCCCCGATGGCTTGGTGTATGTCGACTGAGGAACAGCGCATAGCATGTCTTGAACGTGTCCGTGACGATCAAGGTGGCATAGCAAATAAGAAATTCAAGATAGATCAAGTGACAGAGCATTATTGGACGTACGTACTACGCACATGGCTGATAGTCCTTGTGACCATTCTAAGTGAGTTCTATCAGCCCCCTCCCTAGCAATTGTATACTGAATGCATGCAAAGGCATCCCGAGTGGTGGATTGGCCAACTGTTGATACCCCTGTTGCTTCGGACGGCCATGTCGGTTTAACCTACTGATACTCGGTTAGCAACATCACCATCGGAACTTTGGTGACACCTGCGTCGACCGTTCATGCTCGAGCCTAGATCGAAGCAACCGCTGATGGTATCGTGGGTGGCAATCTGCGGATGGTACTCTGACAGAAAGGTTCACTGGTGAGCATGCCTGAGTTCACGTGGGACTAGGGGCGGATGCTTCCTGTAAGTAATTTGGGCGATACACCACCTCATAGGTTTCAATGAGACAAGTCAGAAGGG